>JBBIGA010115672.1:0-10484 GCA_037576975.1 Alestes dentex | reverse complement strand
TATAATGTACACATACATACACCATGCAAATACACAAATTTCTATTAATTCTAAAACCTCAAATTGTGCAGAGAGATTGACAGAGCACTGATGGCATTTTATGTTGATTAAACTTCAATAATATTATTAATAATAATGGAAACTATGTAGGACGGTTTCCAAATACATTTACAAAGCTGTAAATAGACTTTTGCGATGATATGTGTTGGTGTACCGAGCTATAAAAACTAAAGTGACCACTCTTCAGACTAATCAGCACATTGGTCATCTAATCAGATGAAAGGAGAGAGAGGAACAATAAATAGTCACGCAATAAAGTGGGTTAAAGACTATGCCTGGGATCTTGTGCAGTAGAAAGCAATGGGAAGCTGCTTCAGCTTCTGTCCATTGACATCTATTGTAAGTGAGTCAACCGATCTGTGGTAGTGGATGGTTTGATACTGTTGTGGCTGAAAAATGTGGGAGTATAACTTGAATCTCTTTAGTAAACAGTTTGCAGATAAGATCACACAGTCTGGGCCAAGAAAGCTTTCCCCTAATCCTCTCAGAGTTATCCCAGGCCTTTATGGACAGGAGAGGCTCAAGAGTCCCTACCAAAAAAAAGAGCCATAATTCATGTTTGTTACGGACTGAGGCATCTTTATTTAACAGCAGGGTTCGACTGGCAGCCCGTATAGTTGCAGTTCATGGACAGCTTCAGTGTACTGAGGAGAAAGCGCAGCCATAATCTCACAAATGAATATCTGAAGCTACTGATGGCACGCTTGCCGTCTGTCCTCCGAAAGGAACGTGATAAGACTTCGCAGGAACAGTTCAGGCGCCCGCAGTGACTGTGAACAGTGATCTTAACAGCAGGGGTGCGACCGCACGTCTGACACACTGAGCGCTCCTTCCCTCATGATAAACTTACAGGTACAAAATGATGACGTCTAAATCTGCTTTACACAATATCCCCCATCGCCCAAGTGTAGTCAATCAGACGTGCTTTGGTTTGCCTCTAGTTTTACTCTGGAGGCTGATGTAGCTAACAATGGAAGAGGAGTTGGAATATGTACACCTAAATCACTCCCTCATCTCAAAGTTAATGACTAATACACTTGCTTATGCGGTTTCTGGCCCTGCACTGTTATCTACTAGAATGGACTGAAAAGGTAAAAACAACCTGAAGTTTGTCCATAGCTTTCATAAGCACCAAAGCTTGAACAGCAACCATTTCTTGCCGATTGACTACATCTGGGATAAAGAGGAAACTGAATTTGATTTTTCACCAAATGATTCCTTTAAAGCACAAATTCACCCGTTTTTCAACATTAAAAATTTTCATTAAATCACTGCGGTTCAAATCAAGTGGTTCATTCTAGAGAAATTTGCAGACTGAGGCTTCTTTACAGTGGTGATGAATAGAACCGGGGTCACAAGCTGGGGGGGGGGGGGGGTTGGGGGGGTTCCTGCGTGTACAGTACTGTGCAACAGTCTTAGACATCTGAGAAAATACTTAAAACCTGTTTAACTGAGCAGTACGTTTTTAATATTAGAATATATACAAATAATATTAATACAGTAAATACATTTATGTATGTCTGTGTGTTTGCTTAGTATTGTATTATAGTTCTCATCAAATACCTGATTCGGCTCAGTCAGTCCTTCATTACATTAAATCAGGAGTTTTACAAATCCAGACAAAGGCTGCAGGCATGGCGGTGAAATCTGGAACCGAACCTGTGTTCTCCTCACCAGCTCACACAACTTCAAGCACTTTTTACAAACAAAACAAACCTTGATGTGATTTACTGCTTTCTTGTTTGTTTGCATTTGTCCTCATCTTGACTTTCCTATTGACTGTCAGAAGGTTCCTCACTGCTCAGATAAATACCTTTAAACAGTTTGTACAGGAGACTAAGTACTTTTGTACAGTACGGAACCCCTCTAGCATGAAATTGGTTTCATGTGAAAAGGCGGCGGCGTATTTGGAGTTCTAATCATGTGATGTATGTTTTTAAACTCTTCAGACATCTGGTTCCATTGACCACCACTGCGAACAATTCTGTACGTTTCTCTAGAAACTCAAAGCCTCTGACTTTCACATCGTAACCATTTAAACAATTAAACGGGTCTAATTTTGAAAAATTAGATGTAGAAAAGTTTCCCCATTTCTTATGCACTCTGCAGTAAACCGGAGACGTGTCTGACTCTGCAGTCCACGCTGCGGCACGTGTGAGCACTCGACTGCGTTTAAAAAGGATCTTTTTCATTGGATATATCAGACAGAGCAGACACGCGCACACACTCGGCCCCGGGGGGCACACAGCCCCTCTCCGTACCGCGCCGCCACAGAAGTAGGCCATTAATCTCGCCACAGCCACGCTGGGCCCTCTGGGGGGACGCCAGTGTGTGTGTGAGTGTGTGAGTGTGTTTTAGATGCTGTGTTTTTCCCCCCTTTTCTAAAGCTACTGTGTGTGGTTTCTCCCTCCTCCTGCCAATGTGAACGTTTTGTACTTCTCTGTGGTTTGTATATTTAAAAAAAGCGCATTGTAACGATTCTGCTGTTCTTTTCATACCACAGTGTGTGGAAGAAAATGCCTCCTTTTCATAAATGAGCGAAACTGTGAACGGCGTGTCAGGGTCTGTTTCTCTCTCTCTCTCACACACACTCAGACACAAAGACACACACACACACAAACGGTACCTACATACACACACACGTACGTGTACATACATACATTCACACAGACATACATAAACACACACACAAGATCCACCGTCATCTGGTTCTTATATAGATTGATTCTTTATGGAATCCTTGTCATAATAGTTCCTGTTATCAGTAATATCTTATACAGTAATATCTTATATTCATTAACACTCTGGAACACGCACTAAATAATTCAGCACGCTGTATATTCCCATAGTGACGGAGGAACAAAGTGGGAGTCCCAGAGTGGGCTCTGTCACATTCACGCTGGTCAGAGAAGGTGCGTCCCTCTCAGGGTCACTTTCTCACTTTGACTTTTAATTTCTGAAGGTCTTTGTTGCTCAGGACCAGCATGCCGTTCTTAAAGCGGCCCACTTGTCCGGTGGTCTCGCCCCCGGAGAAACCGGGCTCCTTCCTGCGCTTCTCCGTCCTGAAACCAGGCAGAGAAATCAGAACCATTCTACACGAATAATTACTAATACTACTGTTATTACATATCACTAAACACATCTTAGCATAATCAGAAGAATAATTATGACTACTAATACTACCGTAGGTACACACCAACATCACTATACACATATTAGCATAATAATAATAATATAAATCACTATTAATACTACTATTGTATTTAGTACCAAAACAGGGAACAACACCAACATTTCCAGAATATTAAACATATGGGAACTTTTTGATTCACTGAATGATTCATTTCCTATTGAATCAGAAGTGAATCGAACTGTGAAGAAAGATTTTTTTGGACTGGGATCAGGCTGTAGTGTAGTAGTAATAATAATAATAATAATAATAATAATAATAATAATAAGAATAAGAAGAAGAAGAAGAAGAAGAAGAAGAAGAAGAAGAAGAAGAAGAAGAAGAAGAAGAAGAAGAATTTGTAATAATACTGTAATTATAATCACTGAACACTAAACTCAGCAACTCAGGACAGACTGATTCTTTATGGAATCCTTGTCATAATAATTCCTATTATCAGTAATATCTTATACAGTAGAGTGAGATACTTGATGCTGGACACAGATATTTTAACATGTTTTATTTAAGTATTTTGGCAACATCAGGAAGTGATCAATAATATCTAGTAATAATTATATTATAATATACTGTAATTCTTATCATTATAATATACTGTAGGATCTGATCACACATGAGGCATTCTGGGTATTTATAAGGCACAAAAGGTAAACAGTGCTTATAGCTTCAATATTAATTTTTATTAGAATGACTCTGAATCTTAACTGTGTGACTATCAATTCTGGATATTAGAACTTGCCTGTGGATATTAATTTTATTACAACCATATTCTGCATGTGAACTTTTATTAGAACTACATTCTTAAACAATCGAATACCATTAGTGGGGTTTATCTCCCACCTTCATTTATTGAATGAATTATACAGTGATTCTAAATGGCTTCATCACATTTTAAACCTAAACGTTCTGTTGCAATAAAATAATTACATACTTTTGTTTGTCCGATTTTCCAGGTTTTCTCTTCTTTGTTTGAGTGTCCTGGGAAAAAAAAAACAGCATGGAATTATTCATCAGTATAACAAACAGTATAAGCGTTTTCACACCTGAAAGTCTAAGAGACCCCCACTTTGGTGGACCAAATTTTTGGTGGACCCCTGCTATTTACTGAAAAGTCTGAAGGTCCGGACCAGACGAGATTTCAAATAAGCAGGTGTTTCGAAAAAAGTGGCCAGTGAGTGGAAGTACATGGTGTTTCTAATAAAGTGGCCAGTGAGTGAAAGTACAGGGTGTTTCTAATAAAGTGGCCAGTGAGTGAAAGTACATGGTGTTTCTAATAAAGTGGCCAGTGAGTGAAAGTACATGGTGTTTCTAATAAAGTGGCCAGTGAGTGAAAGTACAGGGTGTTTCTAATAAAGTGGCCAGTAAGTGAAAGTACATGGTGTTTCTAATAAAGTGGCCGGTGAGTGAAAGGACCCTAAGACAAGGAGCTCTCATTTAGTATGCTATAAATCATATATATTCCCTTTAACTACGTACACAAGAGATGTATACACCTCACGTAAAAAGTGGTACTGAAGACTTAAGGGTCTAACTTACAGATCTGGCCTCTTCCTTTTCTTTCAGCCGTTTCTCCTTCATCGTCTGTTGATACACTTTGTAATTCACAAAGTCCCTCTTGGGAGGCTGGAAGAGCAGGGAAGTAACGGTAGATTTCCTGTTAAGCACCTAATTACATTTGCCAGTCTTCATTTAGTGAGATTGAACACTAAACAGGAACAGAGAATGAAGCGTAAACAGCTCTTATGACGGCAAACGCTAATTAAATTATTCTTCTAGCCGAAGGGCCCAAGCTGGAATGAGCAGACTGGATCATTTGAACTGGACCAGGCTGCAGTGTCAGAGGCGCACAAATATATACACGGTTTTGTCCCATGTGGATCTGAAGGTGACACACCTGCTTCAAATTTGGACTAATAAAATCTATTCTAATCAAATGATAAGGGTATAATAATAACGGTGTAAGGAATACGGGTAAGTGTCTTACTGTTCATTTTGGCCCTTTTCCTTTGTCTCATGCTCCATGCATAATACACCACTGATTATTAAACATTATAATAAAGCATGTGCTTCTTTTGGACCAAAATGAAAATTCCAGGCTAATATTTAATTGATTTTATTTTTACTTTATTTCAGAATCAGAAACTTTATTTTGGTGTGGTTCTGAGTTTTTGAATTAAATACACCAAAAGAAAACCCCACTTTTTTAGTTTTTAGTACCAAAACTTAGTATTTAGTACCAGAACCACACCAACATTTCCAAAATATCAAAAATATGGTCATATTTTTGTGGTACAATGATTCACTGAATTGTTTCCTATAGAATCATAAGTGAACTGAATTGTTAAGAAATCAACACCCGCAATAAAAGTGGCAGATTTCAGGAACTGGGATCAGGCCGTAGTGTAACTGCAGCTGACCTACCCTGGCTCCCAGCATTATCGCTCGGTCCTGCTCAAAAACCCTCTGCTGTTCTTTCTGAAACCCTGTGATTCCGAACCGGTGCACCTCCAGCCGGGCCTTCGGGACAGAACAAAACGAAACTGTCAGATTACATGGTTTACTGTCAGGTTTACATGGTTTACAATCTTTAAATCATTTACAGGGTACTGATGTTTACCACAGGAGTCACACATTATATAATAAATGAGCATAATTTGGTTGGACTCCCATTTTAAACTATTACCTTTTCTATGCTTAGAATGTCGTCTGGGTCCTTTTTCTTTTTTTCCTTTACTTCAGGAATCTATCAAAGGAAAAAGAAAGGTTAAAACCATTCACAGAACAAACTGATTGTTAATGCCCATTAACCTAACCTAAGTAAGTGGAAGTACAAGGTAGTGTTTCTAATAAAGTGGCCAGTAAGTGAAAGTAGCAGATGGGTGTTTCTAATAAAGTGGCCAGTGAGTGGAAGTAGGTGCGTGTTTCTAATAAAGTGCCCAGTGAGTGGAAGTAGGTGCGTGTTTCTAATAAAGTGGCCAGAGAGTGGAAGCACAAGGGTGGTGTTTCTAATAAAGCAGCCAGCTAGTGCGTACTGCTTGCTACTTACTTTAGCTTCAGGTTCAACAGCTCTTTTTAATCTATTCTTCTTCAGTGGATCTTGGAACGTAATAATCTCAACGTTTGATGACGTTGCACATGTGGATGTGGTTCCTAATGATGTGGACAATGGGATCCTTTCATGGTTTGTACCATTCATGTGACTTAAATCTGGACTACTGGTCTCCTCTTCAGAAGCCTCTTCCTTCACTGTGGCTGCCTCCTCCTCCTCCTCCTCATCATCATTTCCTCTTTTCTTCTTTTTATGCTTTTTCTTTGACCGTTTGCCTTTCGCTCCATCTCCTAAGCAGATAGACGGAGGAACAGTGGAGTTAGTGTTTTGGTCACACTTATAGAGATCAACAGTAATCATTTTTTTCTCTATGAAAGAAACACATAGCCTATATAATAAGAATTCCTTCTGGTCTTGAAACAGAATTATTGTATTCTTTTTCTCCCTGAGCATAGATTAAATTCAGCTTTAGCGTCCACAGCTGTCAGATTAGACACACATTTTGTTTTCCATCAAGATGAAGTTTTAAGTCACTTTAAGCTGGGGGTGAGGTCGGGATTTTAGGATGCGTGAGGGAAACGTATTAGGAGATAAACCGCATGCGTGAGGACAGTCTGACTAAAAAGCAAGGCAATGCACTGTCCTCACAAGACCAGATTTATTCAGCTCTGAGTTCAATGCTGCCACTGTTTGGAGAGTGAGGAGACGCGGCCCAGCTGCGGTCAGCACAGAGTGATCTAAGCACAATGCTTTTTCAGTAAGACAATCACTGCAGAAACACTACGGCTCAGATCAGCCAAGAGTAAACTGACGACTGCCGACCAGAATAAATGAACAGTGAATGGCCGTAATAGAAATACGAATTCACTAAACCTGAACTGAATTGCATAAAGTGTAAAAACACATAAATAATTAAAAAATTGACAAAGTAAATTGGTTGTTATTAACTGGAAAAAAGGGAGAAACAGCGAGAAATATGATTAGCTCTGATAAACAATAAATAAAGCACAAATGCCATTTTTAGGGTAGTGAATGGGGAAAATCTGCAAGCCCATAAAATACTGAAAAATTATATGGACTTCGTTTTTTATGCTTTTATGTTTTATTTGTTTTATAGCCCCTTTATTGTTGTGTTTATCCCAAGACATTTAAAACTACATCTTGAGAAATCAATTAAATAAAAGTCCTAAAAGAGACAGATATGGAGAGACAAAAAGAGAGGGACAGACAGAGAGAGAGAGAGAAAGAGAAATAAAAGAAAACAACATTAAAACCCACAGAACCGAACTAAAACGGCAGAAATAAAGAAAGAATGAAAACCTGGGATCTTTAGAACCCGTCTGAGGAGGCATATTAGCCAGTTTGCTAAGAGCTAAAACTTAGCTAAATCAACACTAACCGAAATCATACAGCTTGTCAAGGATTTGGTCCAGAAAAACCTGATCCACGTCGCTGTCCTGCCCATTTTCTTCCCTGTCTTGCTTCATTTTTAAGAAAAATGCCACGATACTCTGATACTTTCAGAACATTCTCTCTAACACACGTGTAAACAAACACGGCTTCCGTAGCCCTCCCGGCCACCGTCCGTCCAGAGCTTCGCGTTTCGAAAAAAACTGAGAAAATGGCCTTGTGTTGTAAGTGACAACACCCATGTGTGTCCAGCAGTTAGGGGCGGATTTCGACCTTAAACACTTTCTGTTGTGCAGTCAGGTCGTTGTGGCTGGCTCGCTGGCTCTTCACCCATGCTGTTTTCCTCGGTCCTGACTCGGTATGGCTTCAAAACCACTCTACTCGGTGAGTAACACTGTCCCTGCAGCCTGGACACTTCACCTCCACAGCTCTGGAGGAGCATTCCGTTTTACCCTTTTCTTGTTTTAACGCTCTCTCTTTCTTACCACACATTTCACCATACACACTCTCAGCTCTGTAAATCTATAGAGAACAGCTGGAGCTACTTTGAGGCAGCCTTAAAGGAATTGTTCATCAAAAATGAAATGTAGCTCCTCAGCTGTCATGTTTGGTGGTGCTACAAGGCAAAAAGTGGGCAGTGTTTCTTAGCCCAGCCTTCAGAGACCACCAGCAAGACCACATTGCTTGAAACAGCCCCCAATACACCCAGTTAGAACATCTGGTACAGGTGTACTGGGAGCTAAGAGCAAACACATCTGGAAAATGGGGTGGTAGTGGCCTCGGTGGCACGATACTTGCCTCTGGACCGAGAGGTCATGGGTTCTAACCTTACCTTCAGCACACCACCACTGGGTTCCTGACCAAGACCCTTAAGTCCAAGTTGCTCCAGGGAGACTGTCCCCTGTAGTGAGGGAACGGAAGTCGCTTTGGACAAAAGCGTCTGCTAAATGCTGTAAATGTAAATCTGGAAGGTCTGGTTCTAACATTACCATGAACCTTTTTTTCTTATTTTAATGTTCTCTCTCCCTTGCGATTAATATAACCAGAGGCACTCTCAGCTATGTTAATCTAGAGAGAACAGCTGGAGCTACTTTGAACCAGATTTAAAGGAATTATTCACCAAGAATGAAATTTAACTCCTCAGCTGTCATGTTTGGTGGTGCTACAAGGCTGTGTTTCGCAGCACAGCCTTCAAAACCCACCAGCATGACCACATTTGCTTGACCCAGCTCCCAGTACACCTGTTTAGCACATCTGGTACTGGTGTCCTGGGAGCTGAGAGCAAAAACATCTGCTAAGTCTGGTGCTACTGAGTTGAGATGCTTTTGGGTGCCATAGGTGTCTGTTATTTGCAAAACTAAGGGAAGTTTTGGGTGCCTTGTGTTTAAAAAAGTGTGCAAATTTGATTTTTTTAATGAATAAATTATGGGCTTTTTGATTTTGAGCATTTAGCTGGTACTGAAGAGCTCTGGCATGTCTGATCATGCACTGTTCAGTTTATTGAGGATTAAGTGTGTGCTGTAATAAATGATGCATGACGGAAGTCCTTTAGCAGGTTTAATAGTCCTTGAATGGGACTGTATGTATTTTTATGTGTCCTGTTTGTAGTCTAGAGACCCGGTGCTGAAGAAGAGGGATGATTTTGAGGATATTCTTGAAGAGAGACGAAACTCCAGTGATCTGAGATATGCTCTCCGGTGCTACACGCCCGCTATCTACAAGGGGCTGGTGCCCTGCAAAGCCAGCATGCTCAAGAACATCGTCCTGCAGTCGGACGCACTGCAGTATGTCATCAAACAGGTAAACAAACTGTACGGAAATGGGAGTCTGGAGCATGAGACCCAGGCCTGCTCTTTTTACTCGCAGTGTCCTGTAAAACTTTTGAAGTGACTGATCAATGAAAAATAATATTTAAACCCTCCCTCAACACACACACACGCGCACACACACACGCACGCACACACACACACGCACACACGTTAAAATAAGTTGATCAGTGAAGACATGTTTGGTGTGTGATGTTTACCTCTTTAGTTTTTGCATTGGAGCTACAAAGTCAATATAATTTTCCATTATTTTTTCCAAGACTAAAGAAGTAAACATGCTAATGTGGTGAAAGGGGGAAAATGACCCAAACTGTTTTTTTTGCTGAACTTGTCCTTTAGTTTCTTGGTGAGATGTAGATCTGAGATTTCAGTAGTTGTTCAGGTTGTGCATGTCAAACCAGTCTTGACTCTCGCACCTCTCTTTCTCTTTCTATCCATCTTTCTCTTCTGTTTTTTTCCCTCTCTCTCTCCTTTTCTTTCTTTTTCTCTCTCTCTTTCTTTGTACCCTCCTCTCTCTGTTCTCTTTGATTCCATTTCCTTTTCTCCCTCTGTCCGTTCTTTTATTCTTTCACGGTTTTTTTGACGTTCTCTATTTCTTTGTCTCTCTCTCTCTCTCTCTCTCTCTCCATTCTCTCTGTCTTGTCTCTATTTCTTTTTGTCCTTTTCTCCATTCTTTTGCCCTCTCACTATGACTTTCTCCCTCTCTTTCTCGCTCATTTTTTTGTGTTTCTCTGTCTTGCCATTCTTTTCTCTTTCTCTATTCTTTGACTTTCTCTCTCCCTTTCTCTCAATTCTGTCTTTTTTCTATTTCTTTTTCTCCATCCCTCCATTCTTTTGCTTTCTCCCTCTCCCTCCCTCTCCCTCCCTCTCCCTCCCTCCCTCTCTCTCCCTCTCTCTCCCTCTCTCTCCCTCTCTCTCCCTCTCTCTCTCTCTCTCTCTCTCTCTCTCTCTC
>JBBIGA010115661.1:0-10484 GCA_037576975.1 Alestes dentex | reverse complement strand
AGGAAGTTTCACACGTCATAAAACCACACAGATGGTCAATGTTGACAGGTCACACATGGTCAAATGTCAAAGGTCACCATTATAAAAGGGGTCATAAATCACAACCATAAATTCCTTACATTCCTTTTTGACAGAAAGTGTATACTATTACTACTGTAATGAATATCATACACTTTGGATACATGGTCACCTCAGCAAATAAAATACTGCCTTCCATTTAAATATGCCCTAAGCCACTTTAAAACAGTTCCAGATAAACTAGTGCATTCCTTAAGAAGGTTTAAAAGTATATCACGATCAAGTGTGTCAAAAGCAGCACTTAAATCAAGGAGTACAAGTACAGAAACATTATTCATATCAAAAGAGATGCTCAGTGGTGTGCCCTTGTCTAAAACCTGACTGGACCTTATCTTATATACTGTTTTCCAAAAGAAAGTCATTAATCTGTTTAAACACCACTTTTTCTAAAATTTTGCTCATGAAAGGCAAATTGGAGATGAGTCTATAGTTACTGAGAGTACAACAACAAAGTTGTCCCTTTTAAGTTGGGGCTTAACAACTGCTGTTTTAAGTGTTTCTGGGAAAGTGCCTGTTGCTAATGGATAATTTATGACGTCAAATATGGTTAAGATGATACTATCAATAACTTCTTTAAAGAAAGTGGTCAGAATGGGATCAAGGACAGATGTGGCATTAACTAAACTATTTAAAATTGTACATAGCTCAGCTTCACTGATTTTCCTAAAGGAGTTCATTATGTACCAGGGACTTAATGGTGCAGGATCCAGTATTGAGCCTGCTGTCTGGGCAATACTTCATCGAATATCATTAATTTTTTTGTTAAAAAATACGGAATGAGATGCAACGACTGGCCTGTTTGTTGAAGGGGAAAAGGGGCTGATCAATGATAAATATCAATAGACTATTTAGAAGCTTCATGATGAACCACTAATCTAGTTTTCCTTTACTGACATTCTGCTTTATGGCAATTTCTTTTAAGGTGTAGCACATGCTCATTTCTCCATGGTGCATTCTTTTTAAACGATTTCCTCTTGATTAATTCTGGGGCCACCATGTCTAGGTCAGTTCTTATATTATTATTAAAGTAAATCATCTTTTTATTGACTGTTGTTATCTCAGGGGCTAACAGACAATTCATTTAAAGCATTAGCAAATCTTTCAGCTGTGTCACGTCTGGTCCATCTCAGTCACACCCCCAACAAAGCGCATTGCCCGAGCACTAGGTGGTACACAGCCGTGGGCACGTGTGTATGATGTCATGGTTTGTTGTGTGTGTGGTCGTTTGGTGCCTAGGCAATCCTGGTGTGAGTAGTGGAGCTTCATTAGCTCCGTAGCTGGTTTACTGTAACAAGAGGAATGTTGTTTTATATGTTCATGTTGTAGGGGGAACCTTCACGGAGAAACACAGGGGAGTTGAGAGAACAGACTAGGCTAAGGAGAATGTACGGTTGTGTGACACGTTTACTAATAAAGTTCTAGTAAGCAATTATACTGCTTTAACCGTCCATTCTGTATAGTTGATGAACAGAACAGAGTGAAACATGGTGGCAGCGGAGGTGAAAGTAGCCGAAGTGAACTAGAGCCGCAGTACGAAGAGTGGGCCGGTAGCCAGAGTGTTAGCCTAGCACGGTAGCTTGCACGTGGGATGGGCTATGTCCACGGAGCCGCAGACAGAGCAGAGAAGAGCAACAGGCGTCATGATGGAAGGCATCAGACCACCAGCAGACCTTTGTTTGGACTCTGCCAACTTAGCGAAGACCTGGAAAAGTTGGAAGGAGGAATTTGTGCTGTACATGGATCTCGTGTGTGTATAGTCTGTGTATGTGTAAATAAACCCTCACGTGATGGAGATTCGCGCCTGTGCCTCCTTACCCTCTTGGTCTGGACCAGACCATACCATTACAGAATGAACTGACCACAAGCAAAGCACAGCAAATTCTCCGAACCACTCAGCCAGCTCCACCGGAGTTTTCCCTTTGCTCCGAGACCGGCGAATCCAAGATGGCGGCGCCCATAACAGCGGTGAGACGTCGGCAAGTTTGGCCAGCTCCTCCGAGTCGTCCTTCCCCTGGCTGGCTTTTATACAGCAGGGAGCTCGCTCCGTCAAGGAGTATGCGGCAGAGTTCTGCGTCCAGGCGGCCCGGGGTTGGTGGAGTGAAGAGGTTCTCTTTAGGGCGTACCATGCTGGGTTGGCTCCTCATTTGAGGGACGAGCTGGCTTGCCACATGCTACCCGGGACACTGGAGGGAATGATCGCGCTCAGTCTGCTCCTGGCGCTCCTCCACTCGTATCCCCGAGAACCAATTCAATCACGATCACCCACCCTGTCCAATACAGGCCAGACCCAGACAGTTCCATTCAATATGGCTTCTTTTAGTCCTACTCAGATCAGTCCAGCCTCGGTAAATCCTGCTTCTCTCAGTTCTCTCACTCCTCGTTCAGTTTCACTTAATTCAGTGCACTCTTTGAATTCACCTCAGTCCGGAACCTAACTCATTCCGACAATCCACTTCATCTCGGCACTCCATCTCATCTTGACACTCCACCTCATCTCGGCACTCCACCTCTTTCCAGTAATCCATCTCTTTCCAGCCATCCACCTCATTCCAGCATTCCACCTCTTTTCAATAATTCACCTCTTCTCAGACTCCTAGTCCATCCAGGCCAACCTCAGCCCAGGGTTTTCCCTCAGCCCAACGCTCTCTCTCAGCCAAGCTCCCTCTCTCAGTTCAGTTCCCCTCTCTCAGCCGCTCCAGTCCAGCCCGACGCCGCTCCAGTCCAGCCCGACGCCGCTCCAGTCCAGCCCGACGGCACTCCAGTCCAGCCCGACGCCACTCCAGTCCAGCCCGATGCCGCTCCAGTCCACCTCTCGACTCTCTCTGCCGCCCCAGCCAGCCTCTCGACTCTCTCTGGGGCCCCAGCGCGCAGTTCGCCGCCCGTGGTACCAGCATGCCGCCCTCTGCACCCAGCTCAGGACTCATCGCTGGTCTCCACACTGGCCTCGCCAACTCCAGCGCTGGTCCCCGCAATGGCCTCGCCGACCCCAGCGCCGGTCCCCGCACCGGCCTCACCGACCCCAGCGCTGGCCCCACACCGGTCTCGTCGACCCCAGCGCCAGTCCCCGCACCGGTCTCAGCTCCTCCAGCGCCAGTTCCCGCACCGGTCTCAGCTCCTCTAGCGCCAGTTCCCGCACCGGTCTCAGCTCCTCCAGCGCTAGTTCCCGCACCGGTCTCAGCTCCTCCAGCGCCGATTCCCGCACCGGCCTCAACTCCTCCAGCGCCAGTTCCCCGCACCAGCCTCAGCTCCTCCAGTGCCGGTTACCGCACCAGCCATCCAGTCTCCAGCACTGGATCCCGTACCAGCCTCGCCGGCTCCAGCACCGGTTCCCGCACTGGCCTCAGCTCCTCCAGCGCCAGTTCTCGCACCGGCCGTCCAGTCTCCAGCGCCAGTTCCCGCACCAGCCATCCAGCCACTTGAACCAGAGCCGGTTCCCGCACCGGCTGTCCAGCCTCCTGAGTCAGAACTGGTTCCCACACCGGCCATCCAGCCTCCAGAGACAGTACCGGTTCCCTCACCAGTCGTCCAGCCTCCAGGGACAGCACCAGTTCCCTCACCGGCCCTCCAGCCTCCAGAGACAGCACCAGTTCCCGAACCGGCCGCCCAGCCTCCAGAGACAGTGCCGGTTCCCGCATCGGCCGTCCAGCCTCCAACGCCAGTTCCTGCACCAGCCTCCAGACCCAGTGCCGGCTCCCACGTCGGCCTCAGCTCCAGACCCAGCACCGGCTCCCGTGTCGACCTCAGCTCCAGACCCAGCGCCGGCCCCTGCGTTGGCCTCTGCTCCAGAACCAGCGCTGGCCCCCGTGCTGACCTCAGCTCTAGAACCAGCGCCAGCCTCAGCTCCAGAACCAGCGCCGGCTCCCGCGCTGGCCTCAGCTCCAGAACCAGCGCCGGCTCCCGCGCTGGCCTCAGCTCCAGAACCAGCGCCAGCTCCAGAACCAGCGCTGGCTCCCATGCCGGTCTCACCTCCAGAACCAGCGCTGGCTCCTGCGCCAGCCTCAGCTCCAGAACCAGCTCCGGTCCCCGCACCGGTCTAAAGCTCCTGAACCAGCGCCGACTCCCATGCCGGCCTCAACTCTTGGACCAGTGATGGCTTCCATGCCGGCCTCAGTTCCAGACCCAGCGCCGGTTCCCGCGACGGCCTCAGCTCCTGAACCTGTGCCGACTCCCGTGCCAGCCTCAACTCTTGGACCAGCGATGGCTTCCATGCCGGCCTCAGTTCCAGACCCAGCGCCGGTTCCTGCGCCAGCCTCTACTCCACCTTCAGACGCCATGGCTCCTGCCCCGGCTCTGCCTCCTGATGCCGTGGCTCTTGCTCCGGCTTCGCTTCCTGACGCCGTGGCTCCTGCTCCGGCTCAGCTTCCTGACACCATGGGTCTCGCCCCGGCCTCTTCTTATGCGTGGAGATGGCCTCCTCCCCCTCTTCATCCACCGCCACCTTGGAGGTTGTTCCATGCACTCCCTCATCCTCCCCCCTTCCTATGTCAGGTGGACTGGGAGGACCGTTTAGGCGCCCCAGAGTGGTGCCATTGGGGGGCGGTCCTGTCACGATTCATGCTGCAACCACTGGGGGTCGCTGCAGGTCCGTAGAACTATCTACAGCTGCAGACCAATAATCAAGAACTGATTGCCCAGGGACTGGTGCGTAAGGGGCTTTGTCCTCAGCTGTGATGTCAGTGCATTAATGCATGTTATGTTGTATGGTGGCGGGTTATCTCTCCTGTTCCTCCCGGTCTGTGTCCTCCTCCTCAACTTTCCCCTACTCGACTCATCCCTTCACCTTCTCGTCTGGCCCTTGCGCCTCGTTCTCGTGTGTATAGTCTGTGTATGTGTAAATAAACCCTCACATGATGGAGATGGAGAGAATAAAGTATTCTAAGTCATGGAAGTCTGCCCCTGCGCCTCTTTCCTGAACGAGCACAGCCCAAACATGACAGATAGTCAGACCTCCCAACAAAGCGCAGCAGATGAAAGGAGAGTGGCGTGAGAGTGCCAGGGGGAAGAGTGGAGCCTGGTCAAGCTTGTCACGCTTTCCAAGGCAAAGACATGGCTCTCTCGCTGGAACGGAGGACGCTCCATGAGGGCGTGTGGGACCCACAAACCTCACTAGCAGCCACCACTGAATCGGAGGAGGTCCAGCAGCGGATTGAGGAAGCATCAGGCTGACTGGATCGGCTCGCGGGGCTGGTCACGGGCCAGCTCAGCGCCCTTGGCAAACAGCCCACAGAAGCTCCTCTTCCAAGGCCCGAAGCTCTGCTCCGGGTAAGGCTACAGCCGGTGGCTGCTCCCAGAAAGCTACTAGGCCCTTTAGCCGGGCAGCCAGGCCTATTAGTAGACCTGCTAGGCCCATTAAAAGAACCACCAGGCTTTTTAACAGAGCCCCTAAGACCCTTAGTGATGCCAATAAGGCCCTTAGCAGGCCCCATAAGACCCATAGCAGAGCAGGTAGCCCCAGTTCCAGCTCCCAGACTATGTAAGCCTCCCATGCTGGTCCCCAGACAGCATCAGCTGTCTGTCCCAGTGAACCTGGTCTGCAGCTCTTCAGTGGCTCAAGTCAGCAGCTTCACAGTGGCCCTAGTCAACTGCACTACCGTGACTCCAGCCAGCTGCGTCCCTGAGTTCCAGGTTCCAGTGGCTCCTGTCCATGAGGTCCCGGCTCCCAAGGCTCCTGTTCCTGAGGCTCCTGCTCCTGTGGCGCCGGTTCCAGCCATGGCTGAAACCTGGGCCACAGGAGCAGGAGCCATGGCTAGAACCGGCGTCACAGGAGCAGGAGCTCCAGCTCCTCGAGCTTTACTCCTTATCTTCAGTTTTGGCCCACGTGCCTTCCTTTTGTTTCCGTAGTTAAAGAATAAAGTCATGGAAGTCTGCTCCTGCGCCTCTTTCCTGAATGGGCACAGCCCAAACGTGACACTCACGAGAGTGTGAAGTGAACAATTTTTGTTTGATCCATAAGAATTTAGTAGAATAAAAATACATTACAGCGGATAGGAAAAAAAGAAAGAAAGATGGTAAGGTACCAAAGGTTGACTAAGTGCCCAGAAGACTTTGGGAGTGAAATAACTGAATACAGGATTAGGTATGTGTAATAACACATTATTAAGAGAATGAAACATTAAGCAGTAAATTAATCCATAGAAAAACAAATAAATAAATCAAATATAATTAGGTTAATTAACTGCAGTAATTACAGTAAAAATGGAGTCTAAAGTGAGAGCTTTTCAAGAATGATGTAAAGTAAAAACACCTGTAGAGAACCGTTCTGAGAATTGTTTATTAGACAGGATGTTTCTGTTTGCAGGAAGGCCCAGGTGTCAAACCACGGCTATTCAGAACACCATGAACTTGTCAATGTGTACTATCTCTGGCTCTGAGCCTTTCACACATTTGCACTCACAGACACTCATTTGCATGAAAATAAGCAGTGTGACAAGAGTCATGTACACACACAATGAGATCAAATTTATCACTACACTCCCTCTATTTGATCATAAAGTCACTCAAACAAAATTTGATACATATGTCAAACACACAAAGAGTATACTGTTGCACAGTAAAAATGATCAAACACAATTGATAGATGATGGTCCAGGAACCCAAAGGGAGAGTGAGAGATGCCAGAGTTTTCAGATAGTTCCCTCAACAGGGTGGTCAGCTTGTGCAAGGCATTGGTAATGTGTCTTTTACTTGTTGAAGAATAGAACAAGGAACAGCAGACAATTGACAGCAATACTGTAACATTTCATCATCACAAAACAGTTTCAAGCCCCAAGTTCATTGGCTTTGCAAAAAGAATCTCAAAGAATCTTAAATCTATGCCTAGCAATTCACTAAGGTCAGCAATCACTTGGCTCACAAAGGCTGGTCCATTGCCATCACTTACCTATCGTGGAATTCCCCATCTGGGAACAACTTCTTTAGCCAATATTTGAACTACCCACTTTGCATCATGCTTATTAGTAGGGAAAGCACTTTGAAAACATGTCAACAATTACTAAACAGAACCTTTTCCCATTTCGAGGGTGTAAATTCAATAAATTCCATCATCAGATGCTCAAAAGGACCATCTGGTGGTGGGTAAGCCATTTTTGTCATGATGGCTTTGCCCATTGTAAACAGATGAGGCATGATTGTCAATGTTTTTCTCATGGCATCCATCATCCCCCTTTTGATGCATGACCATTACCATCCATCAATTTGGCAAAATGGGTCTAGCAGCGCTGCAATAAGGTTAGCCATTGGATTTTTGTCTTGTAACGGCCACCTCGCTCTCGTCTCGTAGATCCCGTTCCCCGTCTCCCGAATATTAGTTTTCCCCCTGTCTTCCTTTTTCGTCCCCATATTTGTGTCCAATTTCCATTGGTTCCTATGTCCCCTACCTAGTGTGTCTGTTCCGTTTGTATCGCGTCCCGTCTATTATTTTCACCTGTCCCTTGTTGCCTGTTTCACCTGTGTCTCGTTTTCTCCCCTTATTTAAACCCCAGTCGATCCCAGTCTCTTTGTGTCTGTATTCGTCTTTGATTGTTTTCTTTCCTGTGTTCGTGCCTCATTGTCAGCTTGTCTCTCTC
Source organism: Alestes dentex (assembly GCA_037576975.1). Classification (NCBI taxonomy): domain Eukaryota; kingdom Metazoa; phylum Chordata; class Actinopteri; order Characiformes; family Alestidae; genus Alestes; species Alestes dentex. The sequence goes on along the minus strand of JBBIGA010115661.1, from coordinate 2,841 downwards.
TAAACTATTGTCGGTTTCCCTCGTGTCTATCTTGTCTCCTGGTCGTGTGTATCTGTTTAATTAATCCTGTCTCCTTCTTGTCTTGCAGGCCCGTGTTCCCCCCGTTCGCACGTCTTGCACCCCACAGCCTGGTCCCACGTTCCTGACCGTGTGAGCTCGGAGGCTCTTGTCCGGAGTTATAAGTCCTGTGTTTTGTTTTGAGCCGGGCTTTTGTTGTTGTCTTTATGTTCTGTGTTTCTGGTCATATTAAAAACAGTATCACTAACTGCTGAGTGCGTCCTCCCTTTCCCTCTCCCCTTTCTTGTCTCTGACAGAATACAGACACACCCTACATCCCCATGGACGCCTCAGCAGTGCCCCTGCCTGGAGACCAGGCACTCCCCAGTCCATCACCGCCACAGGCTCCGACGGTCCACCAGCAGCTTCTACAGCACCGTCAACAGCTGGAGTTCCTGACTCAGGCCATGCAGGAGGTTATGGGAGGCCTGCGAGATCTGCGGGGGGCTGCAGCACCCCGTGCCACCCCCAGCTCCAGCTCCACCAGTATCCGTTGCCCAGCCAGAGAGGAGTTCGCCCGGCTTTGCACACCACTCGTCCCTCCCTGAAAGATATGCGGGGGATCCGAGTGGGTGCAAGAACTTTCTCCTGGCCTGTGAAATGTTTTTTCTAGATAACCCACAGATCACAGAGAGGCAGCGGATCACGACGGTGATCCAGAGGCTGACAGGGCGGGCTCAGGACTGGGCAGCTGCCGTCTGGAGGAGTGGTGGACTTAGTGCCACCTCCTACACCGCGTTCATCCACCAGCTCCAGACGGTGTTCGATCACCCCGGGCAGGGATGCAAGAGTGGCCCCAGGCTACTGCAGTTGCGATAGGGTTCGGGGTCCGTGTGCGAATATGCACTCGAATTCTGGATCCTGGCCGCAGACAGCAGCTTTATTACAGTATTATTTCCTGGTCCCCGTCCTGTCACGTGTCCTGTTCGGTTCCCCGGCTTCCTTTGTACTCCACCACTATAGAAAGTCCCCATGCCACATCTTCCATCGACATTCTGTCACAATACTCCGACCTCATTGAAGCATTTTGTGTATCAAGGGCCACCCGTCTTCCTCCGCACAGACCCTGGGACTGCGCGATCAACCTGATTCCAGGAAAAACCCCTCCTCGGTCGCGTATCTATCCATTGTCTGAACCAGAGATCCAGGCAATGGAGAGATACGTGGCCGAGGCCCTGGAGCAGGGGTTTCTCAGGCGATCGCGCTCTCCTGCCTCTGCCAGCTTCTTCTTTGTGAGGAAGAGGGAAGGGGGTCTCCGGCCATGTATTGACTATCGTGGGCTAAATGACGTCACGGTGATGTATACTCACCCTCTACCCCTAATCCCGGCTACCATCGAGCGGCTTCGGGGGTCTCGCTTCTTTACAAAGTTGGACCTCCGAAGTGCATACAACCTTGTACGCATTAGGGCGGGTGATGAATGGAAGACCGCATTTAGTACCACCTCCGGCCACTATGAATATTTAGTAATACCGTTTGGATTGGCATCAGCTCCCTTGGTTTTCCAGGGATTTGTAAACGATGTCCTGAGTGACATGTTGGACAGATTCGTGATCGTCTATATATACGATATCCTAGTATATTCCCATTCTTTCAAAGAACATGTAGAACAGGTCAGGAGAGTGCTCATCCACCTTCTTGAGTACGGGTTGTATGTGAGGGCCGAGAAATGTGAGTTCCACAAACAGGAAATCACGTTTCTCGGTCACCGCATCAGCCGGGAGGGGGTCACCATGGAGGAGGCGAAAGTAGGGGCTGTGTCTGAGTGGCCTGAGCCCACGACAGTCAAAGACGTGCAACGGTTCCTGGGGTTTGCCAATTACTATCGACGTTTTATAAAAAATTATAGCACAGTGGCTGCCCTTCTGACATCCCTCCTTCGAGGATCACCCAAGATTCTGGTATTTACCCCAGCCGCACGAGCAGCTTTCAAAGAATTAAAGAGGGCCAATTTTGCGGATGCTGGACCCTGAACAGCAATATACCGTGGAGGTAGATGCCTCGGAGGTAGGGATAGGGGCAGTCCTGTCACAACACCATGGCTTCCCCAGGAAACTACACCCCTGTGGCTTTTTCTCCAGGAAGCTGACGGAGGCAGAAAGGAACTATGACGTCGGCAATCGCGAGCTGCTAGCCATGAAGGAGGCGTTGGAGGAGTGGAGCCACCTGCTAGAAGGTGCTCGGCAGCCTTTCATAGTCCTCACCGATCACCGCAACCTGGAGCACGTAAAAAAGGCAAAGAGGTTAAATCCCAGGCAGGCACGGTGGGCTTTGTTTTTCTCCCGATTCCACTTCCAGATCTCGTACTGTCCGGGTAAAATGAACGGTAAGGCCGACGCACTGTCTCAGCAGTTCGGGACCGAGAAGGAGGTGGGAAGTCCGGAGCCTATTCTGCCACCCCAGTTCTTCGCAGCTCCCATCCATTGGGACCTGGACGAGGAGATCGCGGTGGCACTCAAGGGGATCACGACTCCTCCCGAGTGTCCCGCGAATAAAACTATCGTGCCCGAGGCGCTGCGACAGAGGGTGGTAGAGTGGGCTCACGTGACCCCCGCAACCGGTCACCCGGGCGGTGCGAGGACTCTGGAGGTGGTAGCGCGAAAGTACTGGTGGCCGGCCATGTCACAAGACGTCCGGTGATCAGTGCTTTAACCCTTTTGTGCAGATAGGAAATCCAGCTTCATTTGGAGCGATTTGTACTTACATAATTTAAGATTCATTATTTAATGTTTTACATGCAGCACACTGGTCATTGAGGGCTTAAATTGAAGAAGACAAATGGGC
>JBBIGA010115630.1:0-28878 GCA_037576975.1 Alestes dentex | reverse complement strand
AATTATGCTTTAAAGAACAATATTTTTATTTGGAAATTAGGAGAAATATTGTCAGCAGTTCTTAAAAACAAAGGCAACGCTGTTCAGTTCAATACTTCAGTTCAATACCTATAAAAGATAAAACATACATACATATATATATATATATATGTACAGTGTGTGGAAAATGAGCAATATATATATATGTATATATAAACAGCAATATTCCATATAGACAACAAAATGCCATGCAGTATCAGGAACCCCAAAAGCAATTGGAAATTATGTGAGTTTATTTCATGACACTGAGGCAGCTAACAGGTAAACAAGCTTAGCCTCTTGGCTCCGGTGCCATAACTAAAGAGGCACACATTTTGTCTCAGTGATTATTAGGACATCATCTTGAAGGAAGAAATTGTTTCAGTTTAGTTTTTTTCACCAAACTAATGCTTTAATGTGGGGGGTGGTTCTAAGAGGAGGCTAGGCTCAGTGCTGTTCTATCATTTTTTGCTGTTTATTTTTGTCCCTACTCTCATATTCTTTTTTTCTGGTCTCCCGTTACTCTCCCCAGTCCGCCTCACTACACTACTATACTGGATAAGATATAGACCCCCAGAGACTGCTCGTCTTTGCCTCTTCTTTCTTTCACGCCTTTTTGTTAAGAACGTTGTTTCCCTGAGCTACCTGTAACAAAGATCCTAATTATGCCACTGACTCTAACAGCCCTTGCATTATTTACCGGAACAGTGGTGAGATTGAAAACGTGGGTGGCCTGGAAGATGTTTTTATTTCTCTTCAGAGAGAACATCTCTACGTAGCAAGGATTCTTCGGCAGGCTCTTCAGAGAAAAGCTGCTAAGTGATGTTGGTAAAGAATCTGCTAATGTTACCTCTCTGGTCGCTGACATGGCTGAAGTAATCAGGACAGGGGATGGTGACTAGCTGTCCAATGCTAGCTGGTGGCCAGCATGCGATGTTCCATTCACCGTTGCAGTCTGGGAAAACAGGGAATTAGAACTTTATTTGCTATGTTTCATGAACATTAAAGCAGTCTCAATCAAACCTTACCGAATGAATGAATCAGAGACAGTGGGAATGATCTCATTAGCATACCAACTAGTTCCTGCTAATTGTTATTCATTATTATCAGTGTTACATTTACATTTTTCTCATTTTGCAGACTCTCTTATCCAGATGTGCAGTAGAAGCCGAACTGATACTTCTGACCCAAAAGACCAAAGCCCTATGATGACTTGGTATAGACGAATAAATAGTGTAAACCTTGAGGACAAATACTACATGCAAGGATTTGTACATTAAATGACAGTATTTGTAAGCGTATTACCATTTTGCTGCTAATGCAGCAGCTTGAGGCATTCTCTTAAGGGGGTCATCCCCCTGTTCCCGAAGTCCTACATTCCCAGGGCCTCTGTTTTCTCTTTGTAAGTTTGAAAACAGCCCTATGTTCCCAGGGCCTTAAATCTTCTAAGAAACAAATCCATGTTCCTATAGCCAACGCCTTGGCCCAATGCCCAAATCATGGGCATATGCAAATGGGCATAATCTGATATAATATCGTTGTATGCAAAGTTTGAACATCCCTAAATCATATTTTGTTCACTCTACATGGAACAATTGTAAATGTCTAATTTTTCCATAGAGTTTTAAATTAATCAGCATTTTTTTCTGTATTTAACATGTCATAAAATGCAACAAAATGTTTTGAACATGCAACATTTTACGTTTCCATTTCTTTCTAGCGTGTTAAACTCTGCAAATAAACAGAATATGTGCACTCAAATGTGCCGTGTGTATCCTGTATAGGATATGTGCTTATGTTCATTTAGAAATTCAACAAAACATAACATGACCGGGGCACCGAAACGTTTCCATATGACTGTGTCTGATAAACCAGATTTGAAGCTGAATTCGAGACATGCTTATTCCAACTGAATTTCAGTACACCTTAGTTGTATACTTCAGTAGTAGCCTAGTGGGTAAAACACGTGTCTGTGAACCCGATGACCACAAACGTTGCAGGTTAAACCCCCAATTTCTACCATTGTGTCCTTGAGCAAGACACTTAACCCACAGTTGCTCCAGGGGGACTGTCCTTGCAACTAACGATTGTAAGTTGCTCTGGATAAGGGCGTCTGCCAAATGCTACTTTACCTTACTTCACAGAACAAGAATGAAAACTGAATTAGTTGTTAGAGGTTTTAAATTCAGCATTTTATCTGACCATCACAGATATTAACATTAAAACTCAACATCCTCAACAACAAAATCTACCCTACATTTCCCTACTGTTTCTAACACCCCACCCCCCATTTACTCTTTAATGGCACAACACCTATTTCGTCCATTATTTAATATTCAAAAGGTATGACATTTAATTAGTAGCATTCAAACCTGGCTTTATATCGTAAAAGACTCCATCTGTAAGTTTGTTACTGTATTTTTGATCCCTTTGCTAGTTCACAAGCTAAGTTTAATTTTCAGTGTTTGCTTTACTAGTTAATTAGCTCACTGCAGCTAGCCTAGCTGAGGACATGTGCATTCCTATTGAAGATGCTGCATGACCATTGGTGACCCCTTCATAATTTATCCTATAAAGAGCAGAAAGAATGTAGAGAGAATGTACGGCGAAGCAAACACAGATGCACTCCCCTCTTTAAGCGTTCTTCTCCTATCTTTAAAGTCACTGTAAATTTGTGAAAACATGGTTAAACTGATCAAATTTCCAGTCAAGTCAACCAAAGAACTACACACAGCCTATGATTAATAATCCAGATATGATTAATCTGTCAAAACTAAATATTTGCAGTTGACTTTTTTATGTTCACAAAGATCAAAAAGAAACATTTGCTTATGATGTTTCCAAGAACCAGCAGGCTGCCTTTCCAAGAACCAGCAATAATGTTGATCACAACAGCTTCAGTCCAACACACTCCAGTCTGCAAACTATGTTCATCATCTAACCACCTGTTTTGTAACAGATCCAACAGGAAAACAAGCAGAACAACCTGTTCTTAATTCACTCTCGTTTCTATGTGGTGACGCTTTAAAGGCACACAATTACATCAGGGATGTTCTCGTGGGGAGAGTGAGAACACACTGCATGCCTAAAAGTACAAGAAAACAATTTACATATTGCTCTATGGCATATTACTCTAGGGGCCTTTCTGTTGTTCTTTATGCACGTAAAGGCTCCAAAACTTCTTTCAAGCTTCAGCTTCAAAACACCACCACCTGTCATTGCTTTGTCTATTAAAACTGTAATAGATAGAAGATTAGTTTTGTCTTGATGAGGGAATAGATGGCACTTCAGTCTAAGGAGCAGCATGTGTGGGGGGTTTATTATCATAAACTTTGTTTACACATTTAGTCTCTGTTTAATGCTTTTAATGTCTGTTTGAGACTACACCACAAATTATTTTCATATATTTTATTTGAATTTGATATTGTGTGTGTGTGTGTGTGGTGTGTGTGTGTGTATATATATATATATATATAGGTGCAGATGATTCCAGATGATCAGGTGGTGATCAGTATACTGGTGGTGCTGAATGCTGAGTGGTTGGAACACCTTTGTCTAGGCACATTGTATCGCCTTAGGCACTTTGCAGCCTGTCACAGTAAAACAGTCGTTCCTATGTCTTTCATTTAATTTATTCAATATGCCAAAGACATTTGTGTGAGATAATGTGACAAAAACATCTTTCATCATAAATTATTCTTCATGACCATTTTCCAACCTTTAGAATTGCTTTTGTTACTGTGTCTTTAAGAATGACAAATGTAAATTATTTCGTTTCTGATTGGCCGCAGCTCATTCAGGGGGCAGCACAGGGCTGAAGCATTCCTTAGCATGAATGGGAGCATGAACTTCACCATGAATGGGCGTGGAATAGGACATGACTAAATTGGAAGTAAACAGGAAAAAAAACAAGAATGACCAATACTGTGTTATAACTACTGTAATCCGTACACTGCCAACTAAGGTAAGTTTTGATATTTTTTTCCCGGTTTTCTTCCCTAATTTAGTCATGTCCAGTTCCATCCACTAGCTAGGACCCTTCCAATCATACAATACTACCAACACTGTGAGGGTGAAGGCTAGCATGAGCTTTCTGAGAGCCACATGAAGCCAGAAAATACAATGTTATTGGACAGCTTAACAGGTTTGGAGGAGACCACTACCTACCAGTTCTTTTACAGTTATGCTGGTTAACATCGCCACTGAGTGATGGGGGAGATGGTGAGTAATCCTATCCAACCAGTGAGAGCAAAGGCAGTTGTGCTCTCTTGGACTCCCAGCAATGTACAACAGTTGCATCACCAGGCATCAAATTCATGATAGGACCTTTCCTGACAGAACCAAAGCTTAGACAGCATCACTTGTAGCTCAATATTTTGTGTTTCATTGAATTTCTCCTGAAAACTGCAGATGATAGCAAGGTCCCGTTTTCATATTGCAGTGTAGCAGATCACTGCCTTCAAAGCAGGAGAGTGGGGTTTGATTCTTACCCTCGGTGTAACACCACACTACACCAATAAGGGTCGTTGGGCAAGACTTCTATTCGCCCTAAACTGCAAGTTGCTTTAAATAAAAGCATTTGCCGAATGATGGAAATGCAGTGTGAGCACCCACTCACTTCATGCAACTGGTGGCCTTATGGTTAGGGAGTTGCCCCTTTGATTGGATGGTTGTGGGTTCGAATCCCAGGATTGCCAATGGCACCACTGAGGTACCCACTGCTCCTGGGGTGCTGTTTTGCTGGCTGCACACTGCTGTAATTGGATTAAATGCAGAAAGCTATTTCACATTGTTTACAAAAAAAATGACCACTTCACTTAATAAAACAAAGCCACAATGCATGCAAAACAGACTAAGTATGGTTGATGTCATTTTAGTGCCAGGATGAAATACTAAAATTAAAAACACATCTTAGTGTGTGAGCGTGTATGTCAGTGCCACTCATTCTAATTAACAACGGCCTCCTATCTTATCCCAAAGGCCAATATACGCAAACACAAATCATCACTTTATAAAAGTGTCTAATAAATCCACTTCATCAGAAGATAAGGAGCTAACTCTGACCGGTCCTTTCCAGAGAAATAGCAATATCTATCTTTGATTTTCAAGTTGTTAAAGGAACATGCAGTTTTTACTAGCTTTGATAAATGTAATATGAAGCTTTGATCAAATATAATAATGTCATCGTCAAGGGATCCTAACATTGAGATATAAGTTTCTATATTTCAAGCAGTGTTGAGGCAGCCTGAACAAATTCTGTAAGCTTCCAGTGTTCGAGATTGTACCTTTGGTTTTTGTGTGTAAACTCAGCACAGCATGTGTTGATGAGGATTCCAGTGACTCATCCCTGACATTAAAGTAGATGGTCTCTGATAAAAAATTTGTTTCTCATGAAGTTGCTTCAAAGTAGCATGGTACTTTGAACTAGCTGACTGTTACTTCAAAGCAGCTTCAGTGCAGCGATTTTTCTTTTCTTTAGAGACACAGGAAACAAAAAAGTTAAAGACAGTTTCAGCACTTGCCCATAATAAGTATGATACATTGCCCAGACTGTCATAACAAAACTATATTGCTTCTTCAAACTATACCCAGCAAGCGCCCACAGTTTAGACCTATGGCTTTTTTCCGGTTGATTAAGTGGGGTACATTTTTGTTGAATAAAAGTTTGCTCAAAAAAACTACTGAAGGTCTTTACCATGGAAAAAAAACAAATTTGTCTTCCTTTTTTTTAAATGAAATATTACAACATAGAGCGCAAAGTTTCAAAACTCCCAGTCCGTACAGTTCATATGAAGAAATTAAACAGCCAAACAATAATTTTGTGATGTCACAAAAAACAACGAATTTACAGCGGTACACTTAAATGAAGCCTCTGGCAGTTCAACCCAGAACACTCACAAAGAAGTTGTAAGGAGTGTTTCAGGTCCAATGGCTTTACAAATGAGGCACAATACAAGGCAGCCGGTAAGAACAGAAGTTACTAGGAGACATCAGTCCTACAGGCACGGTAGCAAAAACCTATTAAGGTCAAAGGGATAAAGAGAGGCAGGTTATTGCGTGATAGCGACTCCTTTTTATTCAGACTCTACATGGCTTACCTTGTCATTTAAGTTCATGGCTTTGATCAGATGGATTAAATCTTTATCCTTTAATGGATAAGTGTGATTATTACTGAAAAGGGCTTGCCATTATAGTAACACCTGTAATAGCATTATACGAGCGCTACTTATAGTACTGCATTGGCTAATAGTCAGAAGCAAATGCAGCAATCATATCCAGTTTTCCCACTGGCTATTATTATGCATATAAAAGGTAAACAAACCTGATGTGACATTTTCCAACTTGGTCAGACACTCATCTTGCTCCATCTCCAGGGCCGTCATGATTTCACACATCTGGTCCGATAACATCTGGTTAAGCAGATAAGGCCCAAAGTTAGTTTTTTTTGCCTTCAGTGGACTGTTTCTATCACTCATTGACAATCACACAAAAGGTCACAGACAACACCTTTGTAAGTGACTAAGGGCAAGAATTCCCTGCTGATTACTGAGAGAAAAATCATAAGTTGGAAGTAAAGGAGCTGTCACAATTATTGCTTTCAATGGGAGCAAACGAGCTGGGCATAAAATGCTGCTTTTGTTGGGTGCGTTTATAAAAGGGAGCCATGAAGGCTGGGATTTGAGGCTGTCATAAGAAGTAGCAGAGCATGATTTTGCCACCTGTGCCATTATTTATCCCTATAACACAGAGGCCCAGTCTCAGATCGCATTCATATCAGACCCTTGTCCTATTTGTATAGTGTCTCTGTCATTAAGTTAATCTCTTCCACAGTAGATCTGCATTTTGCATAACTGTTCCTTATGGGGAACCTGAGGTGCACCCAACCAAAACACATCACAAAACACTTTGTCAGCACATATAATAGACCTCAAGCAATCTAAAGATAGCAAAATACCACCTTGGCCCTCAACCATCCAGCTCAACAATGAAATCAATAAATCACACTAAATACATGAGATCTCAAATAAGATAATAGTCTGGTGGTTTGCCCTGTTAATATATACAGACTTTGCTAAAGATCAGAAATACACGCTGCAGTAAAAAACTTACAAGACTGTGGGCTTATTACTGTGCAAAACAATTCTAAAGCTACTCTGCACGCACTCATCTATACGGGTTTTTGTATTAATTTAACACACATTTTATCCGTTTTTCAGCATGAGTTCTTTAAATTGATTTTAAATCAGAGCTTGAATTATGTTAGCAGCTGGTAATGCTTTCGATAGGAGAAAATGTGACCAAGTGTTTCATAAGTAATGTAGCAACGGCCATTCAAATGATCAAGGCTGTTTTCTTCAGTGCTCCAAACTGGTATTTTTCAGCTCTCTTAACTGGCTAATGACAGTGCAGTGAATCTGGGTTGGAAGAGTTGGAAGTCCTTATGCCACAGCAAAGACTTTGGTCCCAAGATTTTAGTTTGGTTTTTTTTTTTTGAGCCCCTTATCCTAACCAGGGCGTATCTCAGTGCTCATAGAGCGACAGGCAGAGGACAGGTGGCCAGTCCATCAAAGGGCAGGGCAATAAATGTGATTTATGAACTGCCATTTATATTTTTGTACCAAAAAAATAGTAAGACATAATTGTATCCCTGTAAATGTACAGGAAAATGTACACGGTATTCTTATGACAATGCAGAACATCAATTATACAGCCATGAACCTCCTGTTTTATTGAAATTCCCATTTTATTACTTCTCAAAGAGCAAATAAGTCTTTTGACATTTTTGTATTAAAAACACCAGACATCTGTGCATTGCTCAAACACCTACAAACGACACGAGATGGCAAAATTCATAACTCATAACTCATCTCTCCCACCACCTTCCTTCTGTGGCCGGCTCCAATTTCCCTCAAGGCATAATCTTCATTATTAGGCAGTGTGCTCCCTTAGATTCCTCCACAGAGCTCCAGAGGACAGTGAGATTTATGGCAGTTACTTTGGCAGATGAAGGTGCTCAGTGGTGGCATAAATCTTTACTCCAGCAGCAATCGTTAGCTTCAAACAAGACCCTTATGGTTGTAGAATGGTTCTCTTACCGGTCCTAACCTTTGACATCAGGCTGGAAAGTCATGCTAGAAGTTCTATGTACAGCCTATAACAGTGATATCTTGGTTATTTTCATTCCATTTAGATTATTCTGATTTGTGTAAGACATACACCTGTGATCACTTGAGAAAAAAGGAGAAGCTCATTCAGTAATAAGCATTAAATAGCTGAAACATCCTTCACGGGATGTATGCATTTATTGTTACAAGCTGTAGGAACTATAAAACATGCCTCATGCGTCACAGCTTTTTCAATAAGAAAAAAAAAGCTGTGATCAAGGACAATCTTGGCTTTGGATTTAAACCAACCAACAATAAAGGATGGTTGCCATGGTGTCACAACCAGAAAAGGATATCAATTAAATTAAGCACGGCTTGAGACAACGGTGGAACAATGTATGTGGATGTGGAGGAATCTCTCCATGGAAACACCCCAGCAACAGCACTCAGCAATGTCAGACACATGTAGACAATCGAAAGGTGCTTTCGAGTTCTCCAGAACAGGCAATTACGGTATTGACCAAAGACAGGAGATGCTTAACCTGGTGATAAATTGGACAATGCAATGTCACAACAAAGAAGTAAAAGTAATATCCGAGTGTACAATTACAGCACGTAGAGATTCATATGGAGAATGTCGAATTAATGCTGTTGGGTTCAGAAGATAAGACCTACAGTGAAAAAAAAACATGTTAAGAGATTAATTTACACCCTTGGTGTTGAAATAACACATCCAGAGCTCCAACTGAATCTACATTGTTGACTTAACATAGTTTCATTTAACACCTTGAATTGAACTACAGTACTGAACTGCTGATTGTATTGTAACACTGTAACTACTGAATCAGCACCCACTGAATGGACATTTGAAGTAATAACTTAAGACTGAATTAATTCTTCAGCAGTGTAGATACGTGTTAAATGTGTTAAATTAACACATTAAGGATAAATAAACACTTTAACAACTAAATCACCACCTAAAATGTTGAATTAACACCTACAGAGATGAACCAGGCTGGTTTAATTATTACCTACATGGCTGAATGGGCAAATTTCATGTACTGAATGTACATCTTAAGGTTTAAATGAACACCTTAACATTTGAATGAACATTTTAAGAGTATCATTTACACTTTACCAATGGAATTAATGCCAACAATATGGATTTAACACCTACAGGTTGGAATGGGCTGATTTACTCACCACCTGTGATAAGGGTACACTTTCTGGGTTGAATGAATGCCTAAAGATTTGAATGAAGGCTTAAAAGGACTGATTTAATATTTAGATTTTCACTTTGACGCCTTTAGCTATCAATGAGCTCTTTTTTGAATTGAATGAATACCTTAAGGTTTGAACTGACAGCAAAAAAGTTGAATAAACACCATTAGATGTGAATTAACACTTCAGGTTTGAATTTCTGAAGGCTGGACACAAACACATACCATAAGTACTGATTCAACATTAGGATTTGGCTGGATGAGCATTTCACATAATCAGATTTCATTTAGTGTTTAGAAATGTTTCCACAAAGTAAAGATTTTTTAAGTTAATAAGGTATACGAGAAATAAATACATAACCAAACTGATCTGACCTGACTTGAATAACAGATGTTATGGAAGTTGTGATCTTAATAACCACCGACAGTAAATCCCCAGTGCCAAAAGACCTCTTCCATTATTTAATTTGTAGCCAGCTGTGGGTTTTAATACAACTGAATGCATTCTTAATGCCTGTAACAATGGAGATTCGGATGTAATGTAACTTGTTTGGAATCTTCTCTCCCGTCTCTTCCATCTGGATGTAAACATTTACTAATCATAAAGACTTTTTGCTCCCTTATGAAATACCTTAACTTTAAAAATCTACAGTATGAAACCTGTAGCCAGTATAAATCATTACACTATTTTATACAAGATTGTGATTAAGATTCTGATTTTAAAAAAACTCCTTGGTTGGGCACACTAAATTGATATTAAGCTGGAATATTTGTTTAATTAATTAATAAGTCATCATAAACAAAAGAAAGTAATAATAATAATAAAAATAATAATAATAAATAAGTAATTTCTTTCAAAACTACGCACAGACAGACTTCAACGGCAACTACGCTGCTGAAAATCAGTACTAAGCATGCCCAAAATGTCCAAAAGCATACAGACACTCTTTATAATTACAAAAATTCAGCTACTGATTCAAACAATGACGTGCCAATATGTCCAAACGTATACAGAAGCTCTACGTAATTGTACAGCTCAGCTACTGGTGCAAACAAAGCTTTTTTTGGACACAAACTCATGCAATTACAACCTACAGCTCGGGGTGATTTTTAGGTTTGGGGTTTGAGGAGTGTGTAGTGTGTTAAAGGTCCAGTATCACCCAGTATCATTAATGCACTAGTGGCTGCATACAGTCAAATTCTCACTGCAATGTTCCAACATCTAGCCTTGCTAGAAGAGCAGAGACTGTCACCGCAGCAGGGGGGGGCTTCCTCTAAACAACAGTGATTTCAGATCTTTCCGACTCAAACTCATGCAGTTAGTGTAAAACAAGCCTTCTCTAATTAATAGACCCCCCTTATACACATACACCTACGCACTCACCGGTCCGAGAGAACACGTCAGAGCCAGAATGAAGACCCTTCTGATCACGTCCATGTCTTTCCCTGCTGCTTCTCAGCTTCGCAACGGACGGACAGGATCTGTCTCTCTTCCACTTCTCTATTTTTTCCTTTCTCTTGCTGTTTCAAAATATCCTGACACGATGTAACAGGACGAATAAACTTTACTGCTCGAACTGAGAGCGCGCGTGCGCACGAGAGTAGTCGCTCCGAAGTTCTGCCTCTGTTGGGAGGAGGGGGTGGGCACAAATGGGGGTATTTCCCAAAGCGAGATTTCTCACATAACCTAAGCCCAAAGGGACGGCTGTCCAACAGCAGTAGCGCCAGGCAATATTTCTACTGGTCAGTCCCTCACCTTAAAGCAATCCACTGTGTAAAGATGCGCACGTGAAACACTCAGGACCCACCCCCGCACCCATCCACCCACCCTCTGCACGCCTTGGAAGCACGTCGAGGCTGCAGGCAGCAGCGGGCAATCTGAAAGAGAAGGTAAACAGGTGAGTGGCAGCAGGGGGGTGGGGGGCGTGGTCTCTTCGATGGTCCCTTATAATCAGGGGTTGACATGGGTGGTACCCAAGTACGCATTGACACAAGTGGTACGCAAATGCGCGGCAGTTTTCAGGCTTCACACCGCAAACGCGTACCTAATTTGTGACTTCATACTGCGTGCCCCGCCCCGCAGTATGAAGTCAAAAATTCATGTAGGTATTCAGAGAAACTGACTAAGGATTCAGACGGTTTCTAGGAGATACCCTACAACTCACTGGACCCCTAATGGTATCTCAGTAAGCATGTAAAAATGTGGGTTTGTTGGGACAGGGCTTCTTACTCCCTATACAGTACTGTCCACGATATATAGTACATCTTACACCCTACACAGTACGTCTTACACCCTATACAGTATTTACACCCTATACAGTACCTCTTACACACTAAACAGTACATCTTATACCCTATAGAGTACTTCTTACACTATACAGTACTGTACACCCTATACATTACGTCTTATACCCAATACAGTACTTCTTACACCCCATACAGTACTGTACACCTCATACAGTACTTCTTGCACCCTATACAGTTCTGATGGCTTCGTACACCCTATACAGTACTGTACACCCTATACAGTACTTCTTACACCCTATACAGTACTGATGGCATCTTACACCCTATACAGTACTATACACCCCCATACAGTTCTTCTTACACCCTATAGGGTACTGATGGCTTCTTACACCGTATACAGTACTGTACTCCCTATACAGTACTTCTCACACCCTATACAGTACTTCTTACACCCTATACAGTACTGTACATCCTATACAATACCCTATACACCAGTGGTTCCCAACCTTTTTCCTTGAAGCCCCCCCTTGCCTGTGTCCAAGACAAGCCAGGCTCCCCAACCCCAACTCCTACCCGCATAGACGCACAAAAATCATAAAGTGATTAATTACAAACTTTTATTTGCAAAAAATAAACAGCGGTTATAGGTTTTTGTTCTTATACTCTTATACACACACACACACACACACACACACATACACACACTTTTACATTTCTCAGACATTGGGCTTTTATTAATTTAATGTGTGCAAATATAATTTTGGTAACCTCAGTGCAGACAACATTATGCGCACCTCCCTGTGATCCCTAGCGTCTACCCAGGTTGGGAATCACTGCCATACAGTACTGATAGCTTCTTACACCTCATACAGTTTTTACGCCCTATTCAGTACTGTACATCCTGTACAGTACTGTACATCCTATACAGTACTGTACATCCTATACAGTACCTCTTACACCCTGTACAGCACTGATGGCTTCTTACACCCTAAACAGTTTTCACACCCTATACACTCAGGGTTTTTGATGACCCGCACCCTGTTTTAAGAGCCAACACAGCCTGCCTGATTTTAAAAGTATAAAATGAGTTCAAACTGACCAACAATTTTTCTGTAAGCTTTTTATTAAGTTGAAATGATACTTTGTCGCTTTTTTAATGCGCCCCACCTCCGCCCACAAAATGTTCTAATAAGATTACCCAAATTGTGTTTTTCCCCCACCCACCCAATTCAACCTGTGGGTAATGGGTCAATCCAATTCAATGCTTGAAATAATGTAACACAAATAACATCCTACTTAATGACAAATACAGAATCATTTCAAATGTATACATTTTTATTGATGTAACTGAAAAGTCATTTATTTTCTAGGGTGCACCAATGTAGTAGTAAAACACTTATGGATGTTTTTGAAGGAAAACAAATTCAACATTGGAGATTTAAACAAACTCATTCAGATATTCATATAAACATACAAACTTTATTTTCTTTACAGTGGTGGTGAATGGAACCAGGGTTCACATCTGCAACATAATTTTATTCACTATGCAAGCCCACCAGTGAACCTATACCAGTTTTATATGTCATTTTGAAGATGGTTCAATTGTGCTTTGTCTGAAAGAAATTGTATAAATATTCTTACAACTAGCATAACAGTTCAAGCATATTGATATATTTCAATAAGGGAGGTTTTATAGGTTTTACATTAAAGTTTTTGGAGGTCTGGTTCCATTCACCACCACTGTTAAGAAATTAGTCTATGTGAGTTTCTCTAAAACTGAACTGAAATACTCCTCAGAATGACATTTTTAACAGTTAAATATGCAGAAATTCAGCAAAATCAGTGGCACTTCCTTTTAATCATGCTTACTACTTTTACAGTACCTACAACTGAAGGCCAGTAGTCGAAGATGACATCAAGGAAGTGCACAAGAATGCATGAACACATACTGACAAAAGCTCATAATACGGAAAAAGGAGGTCAACACAATTTATCCCAACTAGAGTGGTGTGTACACAAATTGTCTTTGAACAACACCTACGCGCTTCAAATGACTTCCTTACATCATCTTGCACCAAGATTCACTTTGATTAGACTATATCCCTGCTAGCTTTTACTGATGTAGATCTTTTTGGCCTAATATGTTCCACAGGAGATTCTAATTGTGTGGGGAAAAAAAAAAGATTTGTTTTATACCCCCTATTAGAGTATTCTGGCTAAACCTGAGCTCAGAAAGCTCAGGCAAGCGGACAAGTATAGGCCTCATGAATGAAACTATGAAACACTGACATTTGTCAAGCTGAATGGGAAACAGTATGTAAACCAACACACCAAAGCAAACATTTCATTCCAGAGGCCCCAGAGTCAGTCATTACTGCTGTAACTGCAACTGTGGGTGGTTCCCTGTGTGAAAATGAACCACACTTCCCTCTTTCGAACACACAACATTTCGTGCTATCTTGGATCCACCTTTAAGTGCCCTGGTTTAGTGATAATGCTCTGCGGCTACTCTATGACTGATTTACTGCATGTAGTTCGATTGGTAAGATTGGTTGTCACAGATAAGGTTTGAGTATGATGTAAGACAAGAGCCCTTCAGAGTACTTAAAGACACTTTACTGCAAATACATTGTCATTGGATAACTTATTTAATGAGGTATATGAAATAAACATGTGAGAAGTGTCTGTCGATATTTTGACGCAGTGGAGACCTACTTTCCTGCAGAGTGCAGTTCCAACCTGCATCGAGATATGTTGCCCCCTCTTACCTAAACGCTAATGTATCAGATCCAGCCAATCAAGGTCTTCTGAAGACCTCTACTAGCAGATCATGGTTAGAACAGACCTACAGACCACTTAGATTAGATTTTCAACCTAATTCGTACTATTTGCTGCATCTGAAGTGTAGGCTTAATTACCATGGACAATCATTTTGACACATGTGTCTGTTCAGATATGACAAAACCCACTGGGAAATTTGCATTAGAGAAGTTCTTGAATTTTTTAGTTTTCATAACCAAGTCACATCAAACCAAGTAGGTTTATTGTCATTTCAACCATACACAGTGAAATGAAACAACGTGCCTCCAGGACCATAGTGCAACACCACAAGACCACAAGTGCAGACAGGATAAAGGAGAGTGCAAGAAAAACACAAGAGCAACTAAACAACCAGACCAAACATTTAGTGCAGTCCACAATAGCTACAGCACTAGTCTTAATCAGTATCATGACAGATACTGTGCTCTAGCTGCACAGAGTTACATATGCAACAACGCAGAACAGAGGTAGACAGCAACAAATATGACTGTACAAACATAGCAGCAGCAGGACAGAGAACGAGCAGTGTAATGGATAGATTTTTACAGAGATAATTAAAGTCTGAGTTGTTTGAATTTGTTTAAGACAGAAAATATGTGTATGCAGTGTGTATGCATTGTGTTAGTAGGAGGAGAGGAAAGTTCAGGGGAGGGTTGTGTAGGTGTGAGTGTGTGTGTGTGTGTGGGGGGGGGGTTGGTACAGTTTTGGTAAGACATTCTCTCACGTTGGTCCCATTCTTAGACCCACAGTATGAACTGAAAGTTTGTGAACACTGTAGAATTTTCTGTGTTTCTCCGTAGATATGACCTAACCCATCATCAGATTTTAGTCCTAAACAAAGAGAACCCAGTTAAACAAATGAGACCAAAATATTATATATTCAATATTATATATTATATCTAATATTAATTAGAGAAGGCTTGTTTTACACTAACTGCATGAGGAAAATGATACAATATCACAGTAGGTGAGTCAGGTGTTTTCAATTAGATGTTTTATTTGTGAAAGTGTATCTTGACAAAAACAGAGAAGGTTTCTGAAGATCAGACAGAAAAGTGTAACAAAACTTTCTCTAGAATTTGGACTCCACAAAGCCATGGTGTACAATGGGAGACTAGATGATTATTAACCTCCCCAGAAGTGGTTGACCTACAAAGACTTCCAGGAGCGAAATGTGTAATGGACAAAGAGGCAGGTACTTGAGCTCCCAAAGCCACCCCATCTGCACTGTGTCCTCAATAAGTAAATAACTAACTGCAACATTTCTGTCTCATTTATTTAACACGGCTATCTTAATCTACTTTTAGAACTTCAACCTGATTACATCTTCAGTCATATTTATGGGAAAAATAGACAATTCTAAAGGCGTTACAAACGTTCAAGCACCACCATACATTGTTAGAGTGTGTCTGTTATAGTGCTGAATTTGCGTCATATAGTCACATATTTGTAATGTTTTTATGGAATTCAGCAACTGCCCAAAAACGTCTACGTCAACAGGCTTAAGTACTGGGAAATGCATTGAAGTGACGGTTTGTGGGAACTGATGGCATGATACGGACGCAGTAAATTGGCTAAAACGTAAAAAAATGCTGGAGTATTCCTTCAGTTGTTGGCTCTGCTTTTCTTGTCATGATGCATAGCAAAGTAATAGATCATTAAATCTAATGCAAATATTATTATTGTAAAGGTAAGAAAGAAGAGATGAAAGTAGACAGACCACATGCTGTCCCATGTATATGCGATGAAGTACAGATTTGCATGTCTATACCAAAGGGAGAATTTCTTTGCATTGAAAATCAACCTGCACTGACAATACAGAGAAAATCAATCTGTATGACTCATACCTGTGTTATCGCAGCACTGTGCAAATCATGCCAGCATTAATGCATTAAATCAGCTCTCCATGCATGAAATGTCAGTAATCTGCTACTGATATGTATATTGCTAGGAAGACTTTGGCATCTTTTACTGTGCCCTTTCACTGGAAACACACATGTTTATGCATCTTAGAAGATTTATATGCACTATACCTGTGGTTCCCAAACTGTGGTACACACATCCCCAAGGTAAGACTGAGGGTAGATCAGAAAATTCGGTCTTGATTTCATTTAATTTATTGTGTCCTGTTCTCAGCTTCATAAGGTATGAGAAGGGTATTATGAGTTGTTTTAGTTAGTCTCAAGTGGTTCTGAATAAATCAATATTCCTTACCGAGTTCCTTGTTTTTTGCCTAATCTGTAGCCCATTATAGAGTCCTAGTATGTACTAACTAGCATGCGGCAGGGAGATCAGATACAATCAAAGAAAGAGCTGAGAAAGGAAGTTTCAGTCAAGCTGATAAACCTGAAGCTGAAGGTCATTTTATATCGTCATCATTCAAATTTGATGGAATAAAATGTGGTGGCTGTGTTCCATTCGCATGTTATTCAAATTCTGTTTCACAGCAGTTATATTCTGGTGCATGCCTGTACAAAGTGCAAAAATGTCACCCCTGTGCCATTTAAGGTCAATTTTTAGCTAGCTTTGTGGGCTTTGCACTGGGAACTGCACTGTTTTAGACTGTAACAAACTGAAGCAGCTAGTGAGAGCAGCTGAGAAGGTTATCGGTGTGCCCCTGCCCCCCCGAAGGACATTTTCCAAACCCGCTGCTATAACAGGGCCAGTAACATTTTGAAGGACTGTTCCCACCCACTACACAGATTCTTCTCCCTTCTACTGTCTGGCAAACGGTATTGAAGCTTCCGTTCTGGTTCTGCACGGCTGTGCAACAGCTTTATACCACAGGCCATCAGGGCTCTGAACGCACACAAACGCACATAAATGCATATAAATGTCTAGTTCCTGGTTGACCAGCACAATTCAACTACCTCACTTTATGCTATCAACTACCTCACTTTATGCTATCAACTACATCACTTTATGCTATTCATACTTAAAATGTCTATACTTTGTTTTTATACTGTGCTACACTCATACTACACTCAATTAGCACCTGCACTCTACTGTAACCGTTTGCTGCCAGTACAGGCACCCTAACAACCAGTCACTGTTAGAACTCTACAGCTACACATTGTGGTTTTTCTATGCTGCTAACTGTGCAATAAGAGTAAAAAAAAAAAAGATTCCAGTGCAACATATGTTCATGCGCAACAACATGTATATATAGTGAAATATTTTAATTTCTGGTAAACTACATTTCCTACGCACTCTACTGTTATGCTGCTATACTGTCTATTTATTGTTTATTTATTGTAGTGTTCTGTTTTATGCTGCTAACTGCCTCCTGTGCAGTAATCAGACCTACAGTGCAATACTCATCACTCCAGAAGGTTTACGTAATGTCCACATTGCTGTCTATTTATTTTCTGTCTGTTGTCCTCTGTTTATTGTAACCTGCACTCTGTTGAATGTTGTATGTTGCTATATGTTGCACCGTGGTCCATGGAGAAATGTCTTCTCATCACACTTTGTATGTGTACACAGCTGCTGATGACAATAAAGTAACCTTTAACCCTTAACCTTGAAATAAAATTATAATCAGTTCACTTCTTGCTACTTACAGTTTCATTACTTAGAGTAGCAGTGTTAGTTAAAAGTCTTCCAACAGCAAACTAAAGTGAGTGAAATAGAGCACCGGTTAAATGAAATGTCAATTTGTAATCTGCACTTAGGCTTCAGCTGACTTAACAGTCCTGAATCAAATGAAAAGAATGGACACTTAAGACATGTAATAGCTAGATAAGAAGTCTGGGAATGAATAAAGCATATCCGTTAAGAGATGAGAGGAGGTACCAAAGGCATTACTCCTTTCTGTGTTTGAAAGGATTCACACCATCAATAAGGCTCTTATCATCAGTATTATCCATTTTTAATGTGACAGTCTTGAAAGGTAACCCAAGAGCAGCCCGCTGGCCAGCATGAGGCTGAGAGTTTGGCCTTGCACAAGTTCCTAGTCATGTCCTCCATGGCCATCGGTATTGGTGACGAAATCTAGCACACAGATGATGGCTAACACTGCAAGCATAAGCATGAAAACTGTTGTGTTTTTTCAGTAATAAATGGGTTAATATGTCCTCCTGCGGTATTAATTCTGTTTATTTAAAATTAATGTTTATTTTGGAGACTTTTACAGAGATAAACTTTGTTATTCAAGGAGCTTGAGCAGTACTTTCAGCTCACCAAGAATGTGCAGATCTTTCAGGTTCAAGACGATCATGAGTTTTTGGTTCATAATATTAAAAAAAATCATATTTCAAATGAGTTATTGAACATTGGTGCATTCTAGTATATTGTAGTGTTGTCACTTACATATGTTTACCTTTTATAACTGCCTGCTTTATGTGCTTAAAAACATCCCTTAATTGGGATAAACAGAGACTGTCAGGCCATATTACTTTTATACATCAGCTCCTTGATCAGGGAATGTCAAAACACTTCTAATATTCTTAGAGGTATTTTTGATGCCGTACACCTAAGTAGGGGGTCTACAATTATTTGTAAAAATCATGCATTTGTCAATGCTTTAGTTCAAATTCTAGCACAGTTCAATTTCTATGGATTGGTGGATGCTGAATAACATCGACCTGCGATCCTTTTAATGAAAAACACAGATAGTTTTCTGTAAAATCAGCTTTCTCTGGGTCAAACTTAACATATGAGAGCCAACGAGATGTCAAAGTACATATGTACATTCATTTCTAACACGACCTTTGGCAGTTTGCTCCTGTCAAAGGGTCCAAGTGCATTCTCGTTTGCAAAACAGCCCCTCAGCTTTAGTCAATAATCAATAATATTCATTAAAAATCTTCAAATATGAAATCCCTCTGAAGCCCCTCTGAATTCTGTTTTATTGAGGTTTCTAATAAAAGGTGTGTTCTGTAGTCTGTCTATGTCGGTTTGTTCTCCTGATTTTGCTGATGAGGTTGGCTCCATCAGAGGCCAGGCCAGAAGTTAATTAAATTAATGGTCACTTATGTGGCAAAATTAATGGTCGCTTATGTGGTTTCTTTGAAATGCTAAGTAATTTCTCTATCTACGTATCTATCTTTGTCTAACTATCTACCTTCAACACGGTGTGTCCTCAGCCGGTGTGTGACTGCAAAGCTCACTATCAAAATAATCTCATAATAAAATTTGCCGATGATACGGCAATGGTGGGGCTCATCATCAATAGCTATGAGTTGGCATACGGGTTGGAGGTGGATATGTGGTGTAAAGAGAATAACCTCATCATTAACATCAGCAAAACCAAAGGGATTATTATGCATTTCCAGAGGACTGGCGCTGCCCCCTTCCCCTCTACATTGATAGAGCCCCGGTGGAGATGGTCCCCCATTTTCAATACCTCGGGGTTCACCTCATCACTTGGCATATTAACACCTCGAGCATCATCAGGAAGACTCATCAACACCTTTACTTCCTGAGGAAATAAAAAGGCAGGGCTGAGCTCCGACATCCTCAGCTCTTTTTACAAGCGGCACTGCAGCGGGTGGTTATGTCTGCACAAAGGACCATCAGATGCAGCTTACCACCCATCTCAGACATTTCCACCAAAAGATGCATGGACAGGGCAGCCGGCAGTCAGACTGATGAACTGTTCCTTATCTATTTATCTATCTATTCATTGTTCTTGAATTACTTTTTAATAGTTATTTATTTGTTTACATTTACACTAAATTTACACTAGTGTAAAAACTGCCGTGTCCTATCCCCAACAAGAATGTAATTGCGAGAATTTTAAAACCTATCTAGTGACGTTAAGTGATGTAGCCAGTAAAGAAATCTGGGCACAAGTGATCAGCAGAATGCCTTGGAGACGCATGACAGACACAGGTGTAAATGGTGATGTGTCTCGGCTGTCCACTTATGATCCCAGAAGCTTTTTTCAAACAGCTGGCAAGCTAGCAATGGTTTACACTGATTTTTAATTTAACACTTCTTAATACCACTTTACTGTAAATTCTTCAGTAATTCTTTAACTTAAAGCCTAACTGTATATGAATGGAGGAGCCTGGTAGCCTGTTAGCTATTTACCAAGCTGGTCAGCCAGTAACTCATGTACTCATAGTCTGGGCTTGCCAACCCCCCCCCCCCCAAATAACAGTGTCGGACATTACTCATAATTGCATTTTATGGTGAGGTATTGCCCGGATTGTTGCTGTTGGAACAAAATATGGTATTTAAATTTTTTGCCTTTTTTGTTAGATGCAGTTTACACTGTGTTAACAAACCAATAGAAGTTTGAACATTTATTTTTGTTACTTTTTTGGAGATACAGGGGTTTGTTCTTACAGTTACGATTTTTGATTATTTTTGGTAAAAGCCGATTTATTTCATTAAATGGTTTATTTGCTGCGATATTTAAGGAGATAATACTCCCTCTTTTCTTTTTTTTCAGGAATATTACCTTCTGTTGAAGCTGCATCTCATACATTCTTCACCCTGCTGCTCAATACATGTACCACTAATGAGCAACTGCATCTGACACCTATTGATTATTGTTGCTATGTGTCAGGGAACAAGCTCCCAAACCATCACAAGATCTGTGATCTCTGATGAAAGACTCTTTGAAGCAGATAGTTTCCAATGTCCTCTTTTTGCTTCCCTGGCTGTTCTTAAGTTGTGTCAAGAAGCAATTGTGCGCTTTGTGTCCATTGATCTTGAAAGCTGTCGTCCTGTGCTTGTAATTGCTTATTAATTTCAGTTTTCTTTCCATGGTCAGGTATAGGATTTTATGTTTTCCAGTAAGCGATTAAAGCCTTCACTATCAGAAGACCCTTATGGCATCAATAAATAACTCTTAATAAAAAGAATAATAATATAATACTGCTTTATCACTCTACTAATTGTAGGCTTGGGTTTTTGTTTCTAATTATTACCACGGCCACATGAGTCACGTCCAGTCAATGAAAACAAATGATGTGATGTCCCACTCTTGCTAAACCCACCTTATAAATAAGAACTTTTATTATTATCACTATAAATAATCTGCAACAAAATAATCTCCTTCAGGACTATAATTAACAATTTTTCATTCTTAATGGAGGACATTCCCAGAGGGGTCATTATAATACTACCATTGCAGATATTCTCTGAAAGTCAGTGGAGCTATATGAGCGTAGATGTTGAGTATACTACTCTTACCACTGATTACGACTCTGGATCTTGAACAATCACTTGATGTGCCATTAGACTCAGTGGTTTGTCATTCTGGTTGAGAGCTACCCTGAATGGATTCTAGGGAAAAGAAGAGGGTCATATAGTGGGAAACTGATTTTTTTTGTGATACGACATTTGAAATATGAAATGACATTTACATTCCAATCCATACAGAATAAAACAGCTAATAGTTGAACATATGATCACCTACTCAGCCTATAGGCACTCTGCCCATTCATATTGGAATGGCCTACACTGTCCCCAGACCTCTTTGAATATATGATTAGAGCTCAAATGTGCTATGCAGCAAAATGAATTGTGAATATTTCTGACTTTTTTGGAACGAAAAGTGGGAAAGTTCTATGCTTTCAGCCAAAGAGGGTACTGACTGAAAGACTACCAATGTCATAAATGCAGCAATAAACAATAGTGGGGCATTAAAATGCGCAGAAATGTGCACATTTAAGCTCTTTCTTTCATTCAGGGATGGGGTTCTTTTCTTTTCACTTCAGAAAGAAACAAAATATATCATTTGAACAGGGGTTCGCAACCTTTTGCATGTAAATGTGTTTTATCTTTCTCACTTCTACCAGACACAGCATGAACATCCTCTTAAAAGGGAAGAACACAGCATGAAGTCTAGGTCAGAAGCAAAGCAACATAGTGTAAGCAGAAACAATGGCAAAGTGCAAGGTAGCTTTTTATGTGCAAGACACACTGGGTAGTGCTGTACTGTGTTAAAGCGAATGAGCAGTTCACAGCACACTTGATCTTGTAAAGGTAAAGTTCATATAGACAGGGATTGGGGAAAAAAGGTCAAAAATACTATGGAATATTTGATATGAGATCTTACTATAAGCAGTACAGATGGCTTCTATGGTAAAACACTGTAACTGTCTGAACATGCATATTTTTCTGTGCATAGCTCATTTTTGTGGGAAGTTTTTTTCACATGAAAATAATGGTGAATATCGTTTTGAAATATCACTCAGGAAAGGTCTCAGGGAATGTGAAAGTCTATCAGAACATTCCACTTAAACCTGACACCAAATTACACCTGATATAACTCAATGCCAAAAGAACTTTAGTCAGACTAAAGCCCAGCTCTCTTTCTCGCAAGCCACTAACAGTAGATTGAATGGCAAAATCCCCTTCAGGCAAACACCAAAATGTACCAAATCAGCCATCAGAATACAGTCAATCAGGAATGCAAGTACGCAGTGTGAAAGAGCTTTTGTGTGAAAGATACGGCTAATTGAAAAGCAAGGTAACATGCTTAGGGCACTGATCAATTCGAAGAAGGCCAATGACTTTTTAAGGCTTTGTCTAATCAGTTCTGTTTCAGTGCTGTAGGCTCACTTATCTGTCTAGAATGACCAAATAGTTTACACCACTGACCCTTCTGACCACGGTCAAACGAGCATTAGATCTTGTTAAGTGCCCATTCAGACATTACCAAAGGGAAGGTCAGGCACAAAGCTTATGGCTTAGGGTTACACAGCCCTGTAATCAGGCCTAATAAGTAAACTAATTCTCTCAGAAAGCCCACAACACTTTGCAATTGGAGCCCGTGTGACATAAGGGTCATGAACTATCTCCTAGCTGAGGAGAGTTTGATAAAAATCTTGAAAACCTCAAGTGTTTGGTCCTGATTTAAGTTATATTTTGGACCTAAATGTATGGTCATTAGGCCGTAGGTAGGTAAATCCTGCCAGGCATAATCCTAAAACGAGTTCAGGACAGTGGTTGTGTGCTGCTAATAGGATCTCAATACTGCTTTGTTGTGATACCACAATATTGCTCTATCCATTCAATATAAAGCAAATGATAAAATGGAACAGACATTGTCAGAGAACGTTGATTTAATCACAAAACACACATTATATCCACAGGGCCCCCTAAGACTGTGGTGTGAAAGAGACCAAAATAAGCCCACAACAAATAAATGGTCCAATCAGAAATCATAGTCAATCAGAAGTCATTCATAAAATCATTTCACCCAAAAATTAAATCAGACAAGACATATTTAATCTCTGTAGACACAGGTCTTGCACTGGAACTGTGAGGCTCATGTGGCTCAGTAAATGAAGCTAATGTTCATCAATTAGCATTGCATAACTGCAGTGTAAAGTTGCCTTGAATTGTTTATTTTTGTCAAGAAATCTTAAACAAACATGGTGTTTCTGACAACGTGACAAATTATCTATAAAAACTGACCAAAGTACAGACCAAATAGCCCTTCAGAAGGATTGCTACTACTATAGCTATCCTTTTGTGTTGATAAGAGTACGTCATACAGTGTCAGACACACTATATGAACAAACGTATTGGGACACGCCTGTTTTTATGGGTTTGGCTAGGCCCCTTACCTCCAGTCAAGGGCAGTCTTAATGCTTCAGCATACCAAGACATTTTGGACAACATCATGCTTCCAACTTTGTGGACACAGTTTGGGGAAGAACCTTTTCTATTCCAGTATGACTGTGCCCCAGTGCACAAAGCAAGTTCTATAAAGACATGGTTGGATGAGTTTGGAGTGAAAGATCTTGACTGTCCACCACAGAGCCCTGACCTCAACCCCATCCAACACATTTGGGATGAACTGGAACAGAGATTGTGAGCCAGGCCTTCTCATCCAACATCAGTGCCTTATCCTCATAAATGTTCTAAATAATGAATGGGCACAAATTCCCACAGAAACACTCCGAAATCTTGTAGAAACACTTCCAAGAAGATTGGAAGCTGTTAGAGCTGCAAAGGGGGGACCAACTCCATTTTAAAGTCTAACTATTTGAAAGCAAAGTCATTAAAGTCCCTGTTGGTGGAATGGCCAGGTGTCCCAATACTTTTGTCTATATAGTGTACCACAAATGACCTGTCATAGATTTGAGGTTACTTGAATTGCACATAGATAAGCTGGTGGCTGTAAGCTAATAAGCATGCTTTACGTACTTAAACATTAGCCTTGTAACTCTTTTGCAAGACTAAAGCAACAAAAGACACCAAACATGTATTGGCAAACTTTAAACACCCAACCCCAACCATGTTCAGGGTTAAGTTTGAACTTTTGATGATCACTTTATGGATATTTACAGCTCTGATGCCAGTAGCTATTCTGTGCTGCCTCAGCATTACCTGCCTAGATGGCAGGTGGAGGTGATTTAGTGAAGAGCGATGCTGAGGGACAGGCCACAGCAGGACATTTTCCCAGGTGCTTCAGTCAACAAACAGCAGCTCTTCTGAAGCATTCATACACTAAAAACCTCTTAGATCAACATCATGGCAAGACTGCCTTGTCTGTACATGCAACAGGAATCATGTCACCAGTCTTTTGTGTGTAGAGAACACTGATAAAAAAAATACAGATACTGAACACAGGGTTGAATATACTACATTATAACTAATATACAAGATTTGTTTTGTTTGTTTGTTTGTTTATCTATAGTATTTATATCCATCTCTCTTAATGACCTCAGCATTTTGTGCCTATGGCATAGTGGATTTTTTTTTTTCAGAGTATTTTTTGGACAGTTTTATTTTCACTTTAAACTATAGTTCTTGTCTTTGCGTCTCTGCGGTCATAGCTTAAGTAATTTCTCATTCCCTCAGACAATTTGAAGTTTAACATTTCTGCTGATGATGTGCTTTTTTGCTATGTTTTCACCCTTCCTCTTGTCTTTCCACATATAGTTTCCATTGCTGTCAACTTCCATAGCTTCGAATTATACCAACTAGCTAATTTCTGTTTTCAGTAAAGTTAAGGTGTTCTGTGTTCCACTGTGGGTTGATCAATTGCGGGGAAACGAAAGTGGCAATGATAAGGACTCCTATTATGGAGTTTATTTAATGATAATCCAATTTATTTGATAGCACTGTATGACTATAGTTTTGGCCATATGCATGCTAGCTCCATTCAGGAGAACAGTCTCAGCCTACAAAACATTTCTGGCCTATTTGTCAGGAGTAAAAAATAGAGGAACCACTGGAGCTGTTTACAAAACCTGAAATTCTCAAATGGTTGCCTTTTGCTGATAAAAGAAGGAAACTTCTTTCAGATCGAGTGCATCAAGTCACAACCAAGAGCCCATGAGCAGAAAACAGAAATCAAGTTGAATCACAAGTGTGGCCGATTTGTTTATCCAGACCAGACTGCATTAGCTTTCTGACTGAAGCTTGAAGAGCTGAATAAGCAGGCAGTCTTATTAAAGACAAATAGGTTTATTGTCATTTCAGCCATACACACAGAACACAGTGAAAGGAAAGAACATTCCATCAGGACCACGGAGTGACACAAAGAACAAACACAGAACACAGCAGGTCTACGTGCAGACACGACAAAAAGATACAGAGGGCAAATAGAAAGTGTGTAAGAAAAACACAAGAGCAACAAACCAACAGGGCAAGATGACATTTAGTGCAATTGATTGCTACAGTACTAGTCTGAATGAATATAGTATTACAACAGATACTGTATTCTAGACGTGGACTTATTAAGTGCACAAAAATATAGAATAGAGGAAGATAGCAATAAATAATAATCAGACAAATAATAGAAACAGCGGTAGATCCTTTGCAGTGTTTAATAAATAATTATGGGGTTTTCCAGTGGCAGTTGGAGTGTAAGTTGTATGTTTAAGGCAGAACAGATCAGTCTGTTTATGCATTGTGTTAGGAGGAGGAAGTTCAGGTGAGAGGTGCACTTTTTCACAGGCAAACAGGAACTGTGCTGTAGCTAAACTGTACTGCGATGACATGGAACGCTTTGATTTTCCAGAGCATCTCAGTCTGGTAAAGGAGTTTCAGCTCAATTCTCTCCCCACAGTTTATGGCCAGTCGTTCCAAAACCATGTCCAGTTTTTTCTGTCGAGCTGCTTTTGTTATTGTGGTCTTTTATTATTTATAGTCTTGTTTAAGTTTTACAATTTTTATCAGCTTTCTTTAGCCATGCGACGTGCGCTTAACCCATCTACCTTGTTAGTGATGTCCTGGTGTACCTTCACATTTCTCATAGCGTTAAAGATAAATTAGTGTCATAGAAAACTCCCACTGAAATTTATCTTCAGCCCAAACAGATAGCTGTGCTTGTTCTTTGTCAGCTTCCCTGTTGCTAGTTTGAATACCCACTGTTGGTTCTTTTTTTTGCGCTGAGAGTAAGAAAACAACGGCCTCTTTCTATGTTGTCATGACAACTTTCGACCAATCAAAAAGCAATGATGCAGTCAGCTCAATTGTGGCCCACATTTGACCCTGCTGTTGTGCAGTTCAGGTACGGCTCGGGTACAGGTTGCTTTATTTGTAATAAAAAAAACATTTGTTTATGGCACGCCATAGTTCCTTGTGACAGCAGAAAAGTGCTATTTGTTTGTTTGTGTTTAGTTGATACAGTTCATGTTTTAGTTCTGACTGAGGAGTCTGATGGCTTGAAGGAAGTATTAGCACAGCATTTAAGAGACGGCTACTGATGCATCCTCTGTGCCAGCATTATATATGCAGCTGGCTGCAGCAAGATCACTTTCCCACAGTGTCTAAAGAGTCCGAAGGCCCGCCTTTACTGTGAATTCACACTTTGCAAAGTGTTAGTGGTCTGTGAGCGGTTGAGTTTAACAGCATCTACCCAACACAAAAAGCACAACAGCAAGAGAGGTGCACTAAAAATAAGTCCATCCAGTGGTAAGTCACTTAGGTCATTTCTACTGGTCTTCTGAAGCGTTTTTCAAAGGTACTGTATTTATACTGCAGTTATGAGGACATACAAAAAGCTTATTCCAATCAATCAATTTTAGATATCAGTAAACATTAAACAAATGTTTGTTTTTTTGTTTGTGTGTACACTGCTTGTTAAACCCAGGAACACCTAGGTTTTCAAATCGTTGTAGCACAAATGAATGTTTATTGATTTGGTAAATAGAATATTGAGTACATATTGACATTTTTTTCCAATCTTGTTAACATACTGAAGAATGTGAAAGTGACTCTAAAATGTCTTTAAACATAGAAGAGGACATTAAAGTGACTCTAACATATTATTCATGTACTAAATAATGTTAAAGTGACTCATATCAGTAACACACTAAAGAATGTTAACGTAATGTGACGTGTTTTAATGTTAAATATGAACTGTATTTAAAAATATACAGGTTTTGTTGTTTTATCAGGTATTGATGTCAGTACAATCTCATCATTCCACAGAAATTTGGGGCTTACATTTATTTTTATGTCTCAAGTAGTTTTATGGCGCTTTTTTTGCTCTAGTACTCTAATGAGTACCTACATGAATTAACTGGTACGCACCAAAATAAATAATTTTCTATGTGTCTCAGCCGTGTTTCTGGGGGGGTGGGGGGTGGGGAGGGAGGTTGCAGGGTATGAGTGGTCGCATATCGGGGCAAGCTGTAAAGTCGAGGGGCAGGGCGGGGCACGCAGTATGAAGTCACGAATTAGGTACGCATTTGCGCTGTGAAGATGGAAAACTGCCACACATTTGCGTACCACTTATGTCAATGCATACTTGTGTACCACTTATTTCAAGCCTTGCTGATCAGTTAAAACATACACAATTAACCATCAACTCCATTATGATTTGTTCCTTTTTAGAAAAAATTACAGAAGAATTTCAAGATGTTTTTGGTAAGTGAAGCATGTTGTCAGACTCTGGCAGTCAAACCGATTCCTTCACATGGAACCCAAATGGTTAAGAACATTGCTTACATATTGCCATTTATTTGCAAAATCTATAAAACAAAGCTGTAAATATGTGTTTACAACATAAAAAGACATTCCAACAAACTTTTAAAGAGAAATTCCAACATTTTTTACAAATTCCTTCATAATTAAATTATTAAGATTAAACACTCATACAGTGTGGCTTACCATTTTTCAGTATTTAGTAAAAGAGACCAAAAAAAACGACTGGAAACATACAGTTGGACAACCTACTGTCACGGGTTCCCCTTCTTCCCCGAATTAGGGCAGGCACGGAGGCAGACATTCATTGTGGCTTCTTTTATTTTATTTAAAAAAACACAAAAGGCATGACTGTCACACACACCAGGACGCGTGACATCACGGGTCATCTGAAGCAGGGCGCACGCCGGGTATATAAACAGGAAATCAGGTGATATCCGACACCCAGACATTAGGGTTCATCCAAATGTCAGAGCGTAACTCTGCTCTAGCTTACGGTACCGTGAGCACTTCAACTCTCTCTCTTTCTCTATCTACCCTATCCTGTGTGTGTGTGAGAACGCAGATTCCTTGGTGGGAATCTCAACTCCGTTTGGAGCGTTCTCAGAATAAAGCGCGTGGTT
>JBBIGA010115619.1:0-10484 GCA_037576975.1 Alestes dentex | reverse complement strand
ATTATTTATGTTAAATGTGGGGGGGTCCAAACAAATAATTATGAAATGTGAGGGGGACACGTCCCCCTCTGATTGAACGGCGACGACGCCCATGCATGAATGCAGGGGCGCCGGAAGCATTTTTAATGTTAGGGGGACGCATCGGTCTACACATGGGTGGGCGGGGTGAGGGGCTTGGAATGGGGGCAGGGTGGTGGATGGGTTGCTGGGTCTCGGTCCTTTTGGGGGGGGGGGTTGCCGCGCTCGTGCAATGTCTCGGTCCTTTTGGGGAGGCCGGGGATTGGTGCCCGTGCAAAGTCTTGGTCGTTGTCGGGGGAAAAGGCAAGGGGTTGCGCGCGTGCAGAGTCTCGGCCGTTGTCCGGGAAACAATACGTGGGGGGACGAAACAAATGATTTTGAAGAGTGGGGGGGCACATGTACCACCCACCCGCTATAACGATTCCGACGCCCATGCATGAATGGTCATCCTTTTCCCCCTTGGCCTGCTGCCTGGATTAGAGACTGCTGGATGCTGACTAATGCCACTACAGTGGAAGCTGCTGCATGTTGGTGTTGGCTGCTGCTGCTGGATGCTCCTGCTGCTGGCTGCTGGCTGCTTCTGCTGGATTTATTTGAGCCTCTTGACTGTTCCCTGCGCCCTTCAAGTATGGAAAAAAATCTAGTATTAGATCTGAGTTCAACAGTTAAGGTTATTACATCATTTTTGTTACAAGACATGACTTGCATTTAATTATGTTGGTTGGGATAGCACATGCTAAATGAGATGTGTCCTATCAAATGAGTCTTGGAAAGATTCCTGAACTGTCCAAATGGTCATCATCTGGCATACCTTCCAAAGGTTGCTGGCTTTCAGTAATCCCAGCCAACAAGTCCCCCAACTCCTCTGTGTCTGGTGGAACTGGGAGTCCCCCACCTGTCTTGAAACGCTCTTGACACACAGCAGCAGTTGTTTTTTTCAGGTTTATTTTTATGTTTTTCCACAGGACCTTCACAAGATAATGTACATATTGAATTAGGAGTTCTATATAATATTGTTTTTTTATTTAATTTATGAAAACACTTACAACTGACTGATTTGTAAGATTGGGCCAACAATAAATCTTACCTGAACTTGTTGGAGTGTCCGTTTGGTTACTTTTTCATTTGAGTTGAATTCATTCAATATGGGAATCCATGCTTTCTTCTTCTTGTTTTCTGTATCTGAATCATGCTGTTTGTTTTCAATTACAGGGTAGTTTGATACATTTATCTGAAATGCGTCTTCTCAAAATCACTGAAGTTTTTTGAGCGGTTTCTTTTGCCATTATCCATTTTTGGTTCAGTGTACTGACTCCTGTTCCACACAATCCTTAATACTAATGAATTGCAAGTATGCCATAACAGGTTTTTATAGCAACTTCACCTTAGCCACATGTGCATGCCATTAATCTAATTGGGTTTCCAAAAGATGAACTCATGTGTCCTTAATCTGAGACTCTGTACTCTAGAACGAATTAATCTAAAATTAAGCAACGTCTCGGAAGTCTAGTTGTTTAGTGTGGATTAAATTAAGTAGAATTAGCCTAGTCCTGGTTTATTTTAAGCCCTGAACGGGAAACTGGTCTTATATGTTTATTAACTCAAAATGCTGGTTGCCAGCTTGCATTAAGTAACCTATCTCAGCCTGTGTTGAAGCTTTTCTGCTAGAGCGAGAGCCCTTGATCGCCCAGATGTAGACTGAATAGACAACTCCAGGTCTTAGAAGAGCTGTAGCTCAGTGTATAGACATTAACATCCGCTGCCACACTGTCCCATAACAGTGTTTAGTCCTCCGTCATCTCTCTGGCCAAGAGGTTAATAGGAGCATCTAATTCTAAACAGCCATTTGTACTGCAGAATAGTGCACCACAGATCTTCGTTGGTAGCGTGCAACATTTAACAGTTCTTCAGAGGAAGTGAAAAGCTTGGGTTGCAATTAAATGTCTCTAAATATGAACACCTTAGTGATTAACTTCAAAAGTCTATGTTTGCTGTATTATTCTCTGTAGACATTCAAAATGCTTGTTGACAAGATGTTCCTGACAAAGTAGTTTACAATGAATACATTTTAACCATACAAATTACTATAATGTCATCTTTAAAGGTTCTTCCTTTTCCCTTTAACAGGACAAAAATAATGTATTAAATATTACAATCATTGCTGTCCAACCAGATAAACTATCAAGCATAGAATTCCAAGCTTTTGTGCTCACTGAGATGTTTAACCTTTCTTAAACATTTGATTTGGAGAGGCATGTTTCTGAAACCTGTCTCAGCCTGTGCTGAGCTTTTCTGCCACAGTAAGACCCCTTAATGGCCCAGAAGTACAATGTGAAGAATTCCAGCCTCCAGACCAATGAACCTGTAGGAGGTGCTGTCTGCTCACGAGATTCATGCCAGAGCTGCTGTTCAACATTTAGTCATACACATTTGCTTGCTCTCTGTTCCGCAACACTAGCTCCAAGTCCTCTGTCACCTCTGTGGCCAAGAGTTTAAAAGGAGTATCTAATTCCAAAAAGTCATTTGTGCAGCAGATTAATGCACTACAGATCTACATTAGTAGCGTGCAACATTTAAGAGCTCATCAGTGGACTTGAGGTTCAGTTAAGTTAATCTAAGTAATAAACAGGCACTGTGGTGATTATCTTGGAAAGTATGTTTTTGCTGTACCACTTAATGCCAACAAATACAGCATTTGTTGTTAGCATATTTCTGACAAAGTAGTTTACATCTATTTCCTTTGCAATTTAAACATACACAATAGGGCATTAACACAAAGGTCAACTAGTCGACTTCAGAGGCACGAGTCAACGCCCCCTGATAGAAGTCGACTAGTCGTGTGTTTTTTTCCTCTCTCTCTCTGCCCTCGCTTGTGTACGCAATGCAGTCTATGCCTCTTATTGGCTGACGCTGACACGCATTCCTTGGTTTAACCAATTACTATAGTCCCTTCATAAAAAGGGCGGTACCGTTGGCACGTAGAGTGGAGTCTAAAAACGAGACCACAACAAGATGAGAGACACGGCAGCAGAGGAAGCAGACACACATCACAAGTGTGGAGATCCTTCACTCTAGACACACAAACAGCACGGAGACCTGCACAACCTGCAAGTCAGTGTTAAAGTACAGGAACAGTACCGGCGTTCTGCATGGCATCTGAAACGGCACCGCTAGCTAACATGGCTAACACTAGCACTGCAGAAAGTCGTCCAGTCCAGAGGACGCTGAGTGGCGCCGCAGCTTAAACTGTTCCCACTTTCTTTTGTACACTTAAATTTACCAGAAAATTCTAGGTATCAGCCTTCATTTTGTTTAGTTTGTCATGTTGACTGTTAAAGTTACAGATAACTTTAATAAAAGCTGCTCCGTGTTGGACACCTGTGTTCCTCCTGTGTGTGTGTGACGTCATCACGACTAGTCGACTCGACTTCGACTATCTTGATGGATAAATCGACTTGAAAAAAAGTCGTTAATGCCCTAATATACAACAGTTTATGTATGGTAATAACATATGGTCATCTTTAATGTTTCTTCGTTTTCCTTTTATCGTAACAAAGATGAAGCATAAAATAGTGCAAGCCTCAGTATCCGACCAGGTAAACTGTCAAACATGGACAAAGTTTTCTTAATCATTAAATTTAGAGAGACATGTTTCAGAAACCTGTCTCAGCCAATGTTTAAGCTTTCAGCTTGAGTGGGAGCCCTTGAACACCAAGATGTAGGCTGCATAGCCAACTCCAGGACTCAGACCAGGGAACCTGTCAGTAGGTGCTGCTCCCACTCAGACCTCCTGATCGGAGCCTTTAGCAGAGCTGTAGCTCAGTATGTAGCTCTCCTTGAACTTTGTCCCACAACACCCCGCACAGTCCTTCATTCCATTTCTAGTTGTTTTTGCCTTGCTGTAAGTTATTTTATCTAGTAAATATATTTTTGCCAACTGTAAATAATTTTGCTTACTTCAATAAATAATCTCAAAATTCATGGTGAAATCTGTGATTTCATTTTACAAGATCACATTTAAACCACTTTTGAATCTCTTTATATCATAAGTCAAACTGGACTGTGTCAATGCATACTTCATTTGTTCTTACTTGTGTTGCCTACATATGTACGTTTTAAATATGTTTTGTTTTAAACTTTTTGGTTATATGTAGGTGTTTTTAATGTAAATTTTCAACTTTTATTGTATCTTCAATTCTATGTAAAGCATCTTTGAGTATCTTTAAAAGCGCTCTATAAATAAAATGTATTATTATTATTATTATTATTATTATTATTATTATTATTATTATTATTGTTATTATTGTTATTATACACTTTCACATTACTATTGCAGACTAATCTGCTAAAGTTGAACTGTAACATGTACATTTGGGTACATTTGGATCCATAACCTTTCACCGTTAAGTTAGACTGACTGAAGCCCACTCCCATGACCATACATAGCAGGAAGAAGAAATCTGCTCAAAAAGCTGATTTGTCTATGGAAATGTGTTAACTCCTTTCCAAAATTGTCTTCCTTTCTAATTGCCAAACACACTGAAAAGCAGTGCATCTATGGCCCATTTTCATTTAAACACTTACTTTCTTTTTTAAAAGTTGAAAAGAAGAAAACATTTTTGAGCACAATCATCCTTTTTCAAATACACAACATGGTGCAAAGTAGCTTAGCAGTGAGTGAGCATTTTTCACCAGTTTTGTGTGAGGGTTACTGGCACACACGCTTGTTCCATTAAACAGGCATGTGGAAGAAAAAGAAAAGGAAAATACAAAGAGGTCCTGCACCTCAAGGGCCCCTATTCCCTCTTCTCAGATCACAACATCCATGAACCATACCACCATTTGAGTTATGGGGCCGGTCAACGTCTGTTTCGTTCGTTTTCCTTCCAACTAAAAATAGGGGCCCACTGAAGGGTCCGCTTTTTTTTTGCAGGTCCTTGTACCATATAGCTTACTTTTCATACTAAAGATCATAACACCTGATATATTTAGGCCTTATTGGTCTATACTAATGTTATCTGAAATAAATATACCCACAAGATGTGTAATACAGATTTGGGCCGACAAATTTGGGTTTTCTGAGACTCACTCAGCTGTTAATGCATTTAACAGCATCTATTTTACAGGCAGGAGCCACAGCACTTGAAAAGTGGCTTCATTCTTCTCTATAGATATTTACTACTAACTTCAGATGCTATCTTTTCATGGCAAAAATATTTTAAAAAATCACTATTGATGCTGAAATCATTCATTTAGATATTTAAAAAGTTATTTTACCATTTTGCTAATTTTTTCACTACTTCAGCACTTTCACTACTTCACTACTACCTCACAATGTGCAGGCAATTAAATTATGCTGTAATTGATAATAGCACAATTAATACATTGAAGCACTGAAAGAGACATCTCTTTAAATCTGTTATGGGTGAATGCCAGATTAAGTCTTGTTTACAATTTTGTACAACAGAAGAAAATGGAACTCTTTTAGAAGAGTACAAATCATGAGGTTTCATAACCATATAAGCTGAAAAATAAAACAAGAAAGCCACTGAAAGAGATGGGAAGTCCTATTCATCCAAGGGCCAGGGAGATGAAAGGGCTATAAAGGAATTCCCCAAGGGAGTGTTTGAGAGGAGGAAATAAAAACAGTGAGGCCAAAGCCTGGTGCCGTGGGCCATGAAGGGAACAGCTTACCCATCTCAGCCTCTGTAGAGCTCTTTCTGCTGGAGCGTGAGCCCTTGTAGGCCCAGATGAAGATGGTGTACAGGACACTAGGTTTCAGAGAAGTCAGCTGGTGGGAAGTAGCATCTGCTCCTACTTGGATCGCTGGGCTGGTGCCCTCAGCTGAGCTGTAGGTCAGCATATAGCCATCAATCTCAGCACGGACCCTTTCCCATACCACAGTCGCTGAGTTCTCTGTAACCTCCTGGGTAACCAGGTTAGTCGGAGCATCAATATCTGAAGGACAGAGAATTTGTGGTACTGAGAAATTTGGTTATCTCCAGATGCTATACTAAGCTCATTTTTAATCCTAACTAGATGAATGGATGTGCTCTATGACAGAGAAGCCTTTAAAGAACCCTTTTTAAAATGGTTTTATCTAACACAAAAAAGGGTTCCACTGTTGTTGCACATTGAAAAACCTTCATTGGTACTATATATAACAAAACTTTATTAAAAGAAAGCTTGAAGCATTTCTACTCCTCCATTCACCATAAACTGTAGTGTAAAGGGCAACTGGTGTTTTCACATTATATAAAAATATCATAGAGCTTACAAGGTTTTGATAAGACATTAGCTGTATATTAGAAAAAAAAACAGTGGCCACAAACATAAGCTTGACATGAAAAGTGATATGGACTAAAGTAAGGTAAAGTAAAGTGCCCCCTTATTTTCGCATGTAAACACATGTAAAATTCTTTCTCTGCGTTCCCCATTCACCAGGTGAAGAAGTTTGCTGCCAGCAATGCAACACCTGAACGGAGCAGCTAAATCTGTCCAGAAATGTGCCCCTGCATTTTATATATAAGGATCAAATCTGACACCATTTCCACCATCAGCAGAAAATGCTAGATCAAATATCAGAAGCCAGAAGAATTAATTTGATCACTCATCAAGCCTAAAATATCATGCACTCACACGGTGTTATGTCATTTGTTTGGTATACACATTGTCCTTTGGGGCTGTAGGATGCTAGGAAGCTGGACATGAACACTGAGTCATCTTTTAAACAGTGTTTTAATTTTAAAGCTCATGTTAAAGCTTAGAACGCTGAACTAATTGAAAGAATTTAGTTAACTGAACTTCTGACTGTAAGCAATCAGAACAAAACTCTGTGCCTCACATTCTGTTTTCTTGTAATCTGAAGTTAAATTAACTATGTACTGAGTGTATGTGGTAGAAACGACAATAAAAACCTACTTGACTGCTTGACTTGACTAAAATCTCAAGGCTTTTCAGCCTCAAGGTTTCAGTATCAGTATTGTATTGGAAAAGAAAAAGTTGTATTTTGGCATCTAAAATACAGTCCTAAAGGTGCAGCTTATTTACTTTTACTTCCATTCTCTAATTACAGGAGACAGTCTCCCTGGAGCAACTTGGGGTTAAGGGTCTTGCTCAGGAACCCAGTATGCTGAAGGAAGGAGTTGAACCCATGACCTCTTGGTCCAGAGGCAAGTATCCTACACACTAGGCCTCCAGCACCCCACAGCTGATAATGTATTGGCCAGCTTCATGTGCTACCATTGCGTATGAGGAACCTCATGCGGTAATATTTGGTCCTTTCTGATACTGACACTGGAAATATTCAGCACGAGTATCAAGAGCCTTTGCTCCTCAGCTATATTCCAAGGTTTTGTGCACCAGTCAAACAATAGGAACACCATCAAGTTTTTAATGTTGAAACTAACACATAGGTCCAGAACCCTGAAAAGATTACTTTTAAAGAATGAGTTGGGCACTTTAGATTTATTTTGCTATCTCAAAGCTATTCACAACAAATGCCTTTCATGAAAATGTGTGGAACTGTCAAATATTAAATTATGTGAGAAAATATTCTTCACTTTTTTATGCTCTTTAAAGTCTTAACAACAGTTGCTTTCACATTTCAAATTGCTATTTACACTGATTAGTTCATTATGTGCCCAGTTACAATAGCGTGCTGCTATTGACAACAGCAAAAATGGTACAATGAAGCATCAAATGCCACCATATTGTAACTGGCTGCAGAATTTTTCATATAAGTCTTCAAACATATAGGCAGCCAAGGCTTAAAAGACAAATGGTAGAGAATATGAGTGAAGTGTGTGAACTTGAGTGGCTAGATTTGTGGCAATGGTGGCACTAACTGCAAAAGGAATTGAGAACACATGCAAAAGCAATCATTATTTGGGGTATTCCTCTGTGGCTGCTACAAGGTCAGTGCAGTCACTGTGCTATCCGGATCATGGAAATTGATTAATGATATCTTCCAAGAACACTAGGATCCACATCTCACTTAAAACTGCTGTTTGTTTTTGCACCCATCTTTTTTGACTGGCCTTGATTTGAGGCATAGGGCGGAATACAAAACATCTGCTCTTAGCCAACTGCAGACAATAGCACAATAGGACAATCAGTCCAATGGAATTGCAGTGAAAAAAAACAGGAAATACGAAAATAAGGAAGGAAATAAAATGGTAAATTTTATTTCCTTCCTTTTTATTTTCCTTCCAGATATTCTTCACTTTGTTTGATGAACAGATGTGGACTACTTGAGCACTGATGTACGTTGCTCTGGATTAGAGCGTCAGCTAAATGCCGTAAATGTAAATGTAAAGGGAATATGATATAGCCAGAGGTGGACAGTAACGAAGTACATTTACTTGAGTACTGTTCTTAAGTACTGTTTTTGAGTATCTGTACTTTACTTGAGTAGTCTTTTTTTGGAAACTTATAACTTTCATTTCACTACATTTGAAAGACAAAATCGTACTTTTCACTTCACTACATTTCTATGAAGGTTCTTGTTACTCGTTACTTTCAGTTCTGAAAGTGGGTGTTATTGTCTCACTTTTCTAAAACGTGATTGTCTTTTAGCAAATGACAGCCTATCAGAAATCACCAGTAGTGATACGTCACGTCTACGCTGTAACACTGCAACGCCAGCACTTCTTACACACGGTCAATCAGTAGAGCTGTAATACTCTGATCCTTTTTAGGATTCGGCTCCCTCTGAGCCACTCACTAAACTGATCCGGATCTGTGAGTCACTTGAGTCACTTGAGTCAGTATTGCCAAATCGACCTAATACCCATGTTGTCCAAATATTTAATCCAAATCCATGCAGTACTTTTCGAGTTGTTGTTTTTTTAGCACACAGACAGACAAAATATCTTCCATGGATATAGCCCAAATAAAATGTATGCATGAATTATTGGGCTGTTATTTTTTATAGGTTTTTTTTCATCAGACATTGTGGTTGTGGGTGTGCATATTTTGAACGTGAAATAAAGGCAGTGTGGTCAAATGAAGGATTGGACTACATTCTTTCGGTTAATGAAGTCTAATCAGTGATGAGTGGATGAATAAGTCTGATATAGATATTCAGCTGTATTTGAATCCCCCCTTCCGCTCATATGAGCGATTCAGTTGTATTTGACCAGTTGATTCACTCATGACTGTCGTTCAGGGAGTGCTATCCCCCGTGTGAGTGATAAATCTGCTCATTTGAGCGATTCAGATTCGGCTGCATGTTCTCGGCTGTGGAGGATTCACTCATGACTCGGCCAAGGACCCGGACTCAGCCAAGGACAAGGATCCGACGGATTCACTCATGACTCGGCCAAGGACCCGGATCGGCCAAGGACCCAGATCCGATGGATTCACTCATGACTCGGCCAAGGACCCGGATCGGCCAAGGACCCGGATCCGATGGATTCACTTATGACTCGGCCAAGGACCCGGATCGGCCAAGGACCCGGATCCAATGGATTCACTCATGACTCGGCCAAGGACCCGGACTCTGCCAAGGATCCAGATCTGACGGATTCACTTATGACTCAACCAAGGACCCGGATCGGCTAAGGACCCGGATCCAACGGATTCACTCATGACTTAGCCAAGGACCCGGACTCTGCCAAGGATCCGGATCTGATGGATTCACTCATGACTTGGCCAAGGACCCGGACCGGCTCTCTGAGCGATTCCGATTCACCTGAAGGGCTATTTTCGTCTCTGACTGGCACAAGAGTCCACCAGGAGGATTCAACTTTGCAGGAAGTTTGTAGGATTGTAGGTTTGTAGGTAAGATATACCTCATTTTTAAGTGTGGTGGTGCAAAGAAACTGTAAGTAATGCAACTTTTATGGTAGTAAATGATGTTTTAATGATTATAAGATGTATTTATGTGATAGAGTTTACAATTTAGACATGATGTAGTTAGGACTCAAAGGATTTGGTTCAATGGAG
This sequence comes from Alestes dentex, assembly GCA_037576975.1. Lineage (NCBI taxonomy): Eukaryota > Metazoa > Chordata > Actinopteri > Characiformes > Alestidae > Alestes > Alestes dentex. Next base: position 518 of record JBBIGA010115619.1, on the reverse strand, counting down.
ATCTCAGATTCGTGACTCATAAGTCATTTAATGGATCCGGGTGATTCACCCGGGTGAGTCATGAATCACACAGTTCTACTATCAATCAGTGGAGGGAGAATCAGTGATGGGGACTTGAGTTACGCTTAAGTCGCACAAACAAAGACTTGTGACTCGACTTTAGACTTGCCCTCAACGACTTGAGACTTGACTCGGACTTGGGTGTTGTGACTCGTGACTCATAACTCGTACACAATGTTCACTTCATGGAATTATTAATTTATATCTCGCACTCTTTCCAACGACCCCTTGTTTGCCATAATCCGGAGTTATTAGCAGAAAACGGTCCACCTCACCCTGGTGTCCCATTATTTTTGTCCGAGGTGAACAGTTTTCTAATAACTCCGGATCGCCGGGGGGCTATTATGTTAAATGAGGGGTCGAAAGATGTCTCCGAGCCCGATCTAACTGTTAAGTTTCACATTTAGAGTGCGAGATATATTTTTCATATTTAACATTTAGATTTAAGATCATTTAAG
>JBBIGA010115568.1:0-10486 GCA_037576975.1 Alestes dentex | reverse complement strand
CAGAGTCTCTCCTCAGCATCCTCCTCCCAACACACTCAGTCTCTCCTCAGCATCCTCCTCCCAACACACTCAGTCTCCCCTCACCATTTTTCCCCCAACACACTCAGTCTCTCCTCAGCACCTTTCTCTCAACACATTCAGTCTCTCCTCAGTATCCTCCTCCCCACACACTCAGCACATGTCCAAACCAACGCAATCTCGCCTCTCTGACTTTTCCTCCAAAAGGTCTGAGCTGTCCCTCTAATAAACTCATTCCTTATCCTGTCCACCCTTGTGCAAATCCCAGTGCAAATCTAAAAAATTTCAGCTCTGCCACTTCCAGCTCTGCTTCCTGTCTTTTCATCAGTGCCACTGTCTCCAAACCACCAAACTAGATGACACAGCTGGTCTCACTATCGTCTCGTACACCTTCCCTTTCGCTCCTGCTGGTACCTGCCTTTCACAAATCACTCCTGCCACTCTCCTCCACCCATTCCATCCTGCCTGCACTCTCTTCTTTACTTCTCTTTCACTCTTCCTGTTGTTCTGGACTGTTGACCCCAAGTATTTGAACTCCTCCACCTTCACCAGCTCTACTCCGTGCATCCTCACCATTCGACACTCCTCCCTCTCATTCACGTACAGGTATTCTGTCTTATTGTTTTTGGTGTAAGTACTCCTTCAAATTAGATTCCACTTTGCAATTTGTTCACCTCCTTTAGGGAAAGAGTCTCAAAGTTCAGCAGTTTGGTGATCTCACTACTTTAACACACCTACTGAGTTTAATCAGGTGTGTTGGAGCAAGGAAATCTCCAAGCAAGGCTGGTTCCACAAAACAAGCGGTAGTGTTAGATATCCCTGCTTTATGGGACTTAATGTACATGTTCAGGGAGCATATTCTACATTTAGTCTTTTAGACAGTTTGCAATCATTTCACCTTGGTCTGGTTGTTAGGTGCTGTAGTAGGATAAAGTACATATGAAACGGATCAGGATTTGGCACTACACACGTCTCCAATGACTGTGGCTTCTGCGATGCATGTTAGCATTAATGGTAATGCTTTTCCCAGATGTAGGAAAATACGGAGAAGAAAACTTAGCTGAGATTACTAAAACGAACAGAAAATTGAGTCGGGGTACAAGGATTTCATTTGTATGTATTTGAAGATAAGTCTACTATTTTTTTTGAGTGTTGTAGCATATAAAGTTTAGAACAAGAGGGCCTCAAAATACTGTAAATACACATTTGAAAGCTTTTAAGTGAATTTTGATACAGAGTGATTGAAAGAGTAAAAAGAAACGAGTGTACATGTGTAATGAAAATAAATCCTTCAAGAAACTTCATGAGTGCATTCTTAAGAAAATTCACCCAAAAGTTTGGGTACCCCTGGCAACGTGACGATTTGATTGATTTTCTAAGTGAAAATAAGTACACGAACTATACAGAGAACACACTTCTTTAACACACAAATACTGTTACTCTGATGAATTTACATTTTTAGGGTATGTTAAACTTGTATTAAAAATATATAAAATGCCATATTTTAGCTTGTTCTAGAGGTTATTTATTTTCACTTCATTTGAATGGGGGTACCCAAACATCTGCATACAACTGTTACTGATAATGACATGGAGGACAACACATGAAGTCCTATATTGTCTGTTTTATTTCAGGACTGAATATTTCCAAGAGGGGTGGGGCGAGGATCAGTTATTGGTAAAGTGACAGGACTACACTTACAAAACTTTAACATCATTACTGGAGCCATGATCTGTGAACTGACTGTGAAACTCACAGCCATTAATAGAGTGAGGCAAGCTTGCACACTTCACATTGCAGATTTCATTTCATCACTGGAAAAATATTCACCATGAAATGCAAACAGGGGTTAAAATAACATTTCTTGTTCTACATTTTGGTGCTTGGGAACTCCTGGAACTTGTTTTCTTCAACTTTCCAACCCCCCCCTCCCCTCTCCCCATATCAGCCTATGGTGTGAAAAAACGTTTCTCAAGAGTGTGCCTCACAGTTCTCTGGGTCCACAACAGTGGTAGAAAACACGAAATACAAAAACATACAAACCCATACAAAAAAAAAATTGAATATGATTGAAATATGTGGAGCATTCCATTATGTAAGGGCATCCCCTTCCGAAAGAATCCTTTTTTTTTGGGATGCATGCTGTAGATTTGGTGTCCTTTTTAGTCCAGTCCAGTTCGAAGAAAACCTGTAGACTTTGGAAAAATGCAGCACCACAGACATGTACACGTACATCAACATGCATGTACATCTGATCCGAGTGTTCAAAGGTGTCCACAAAACATTTGGTGACTAAAATAATGAAACTAAAACGACAAGGGACAAACTGGCTGACAGAACCACACATAGTACCTGAGGCCCGGGTCTAACTGCCAGTTACGTTATGCCATTTGGTTACATGACCGCTGTGAACACACTCCACCAGCGTATATGCAGTGTCCCCAAAAAAGTACTTGGACATTTGTTCAATATTTAAAAACATATTTTGTTGACTGGGGTTGACAACATGTCAAAACAAGTGACATTTATTTTAAGCAGCCCTTTCCAAGACAACATTTTGGACAAAAACCCCAAAAATGTAGCCTGGTTGGTTCTCCAGACTTTCTCCATACCAAGGGTCAGATTATTGTTGTGCTAAAAATGTGAAAAAAATAGAACTGTCAAACACTTTATGAAGCAACCTAAAAAAACTGAGGTTAAAATGCCTGTCGACTCTTCTGGGGCCACTGTGCGTCTCAGCAGGTTTTGGGTGCATGTAAGCAACAAACAAACAGAATTTAAAAGTAGATGGGATCTATCAATGGATGGGGAATTCCACCACTTACTGAAAAGTTCTACACTCATTGAGAGGTAAACAAAGTCAATCACAGTGATGTGAAATGCTCCATTCTAGAGAAACCTTAAAGAGTCAGAGGTGTTCACTGTGGTGGCGAATGGAACCAGACGTCTCGAAGAATGTAATGCTTCTCACAAAAAGGTTTTACACAAGATGGTTATGAATACACTGCCTCACGTCTGAGACACTTGTATGATAGTTTTAAGAATATTTTGGCCTAAAACCTATTTTTAAATCGTCATGGTGGAGGTCCATGTGTTGTGTGGCTAAATAATCCCCCAACATATATAAATATTTCAGATTTACCCCCATTTTACCATCATCATTACATTTAAGATGCAGGTATGTCAGAAAGTACAACACAGATGGGCTGAAATGACCTAAAAAGTTGTGTCATTGCATGTTAGGAGTGAAAAGCAGCACCTCTAGTTTTGGATGCGAAATAAAATTCAACTTGTGTAAATGATGGCCCCTGGACACCACCATCGAAGAAACTGAGTCTCCAAGTTTCTCGACGATGAACCATTTTGCATCTCAACCACTAAAATATGCCAACATTTCGAAAAATCTGTGCATTCCCCCTTATATGTGCCATGTTCTTATTTGGAAGTCCATAAAGTGATGCGTTTTACTCGTCACAACCTGAACTAAAACGTTTACAACGCATACATTTTCCACATGACAGTGTTAACGGTCTTTGCACAGCTTTGCACTGAAGTCCTTTTACCATAGGAAAATAAAGTCGCTTTGGATTTTCTCGTAGAAAACACTTTCAATAACATGGGTTTCTGAGGTATCCAGCTACCAGGCCAGGAGCATTCTAGAGCAAGAAATTACTGCAATGCAAGAACTGATTGGTTTATCGCCTGGGTTGACGTACACAGCCCCTTCAGCACTAAGGGAAGAATTACTAACTTTTAATCACGCAGCACGTGCTTCGTCAAGACAAACCGTACCCATCCATCCACTGAGCCAGCCCCACACACACACACACACACACACACACACACACACACACACACACACACACACACACACACACACTCATACACCCCCACACACACACTCACATACACACAAACACACACACACACACTCACATACACACTCACATACACACTCACACACACACACACTCACACACACACACACACACACACACAAACCTATTACAAGAAAACATTATAAAACCCTTAAAACAAGTGTAACTGACTGGTTTTGATGTGTAACAACATACACTGCAAATGCGGTTTAATGGATGTGAAAGTTTCTGTATGAAATTCATTAAAATATTCTCTCCTCACCCTCATCACAGCAGCACAGATTCAACACATGCTTTCAAGCACCAGCCCTTCAGTTAGATGCTCTTTGTTTTGCTTGAATGATTCATTCGTAGGTCACTGTGTGTCTTAACCAACAGAAACATTCCTCTGAAACTGGTCAGGTTCAGGGACTGGACTGGAAATGAGACTCTGAAAGTCCTTCATGAAGCCTGGAGAACTGCTCCTCAAGACCACATTAAAAATACCGGAAAGTCTGGATTTTTGGACAGCAAAAGTGAAGAATTGAGGGGCTCAAGACTTTTGCACACTGTACACACACAAAGCTCCCACAGCTCGGAGAACCGCGGCCGGCGCCAAAATTAATTTTGTCCTCTGGGCTGAGAGACGCGGAACTGCAGGAATTTTCTGTGTAATCTGCTTTAAGACAGAAAATCCTTCCGGAGTTTACAGAAGAAACGATGAGAGGAGGAGGAGGAGAGGACAGGAACGAGGGATGAGCAAAGAGAACTGGATCATTCAGTTACTGGAGTAAATTCACTCACTCACACACTTCATCATTTCCTCATTCCATTATAAACTCACTCACTCACTCATTTCATTATTCACCCACTCATATTATTCTCTCACTCCATGATTCTCTCACTCAATTATTCACTCACTCACTCAGTTATTCACTCATCCACTCACTCCATATTCTCTGACTCAATTATTCACTCACTCTCTCATAATTATTCACTCATTCACTTACTCACCCACTCACTCACTTAATTATTCCTTCATTCCATTATAAACTCACTCACTCGCTCAATTCATTATTCACTCACCCACTCCATTATTCTCTCACTTACTCATTCCATCATTCTCTTACTTACTCACTCCATCATTCTCTCACTCACTCACCCACTCCATTATTCTCTCTCACTCACTCCATTATTCTCACTCACTCACTCCATCATTCTCTCACTCACTCACCCACTCCATTATTCTCTCACTCACTCACTCCATTATTCTCACTCACTCACTCCATTATTCTCTCACTCACTCACTCCATTATTCTCACTCACTCACTCCATTATTCACACACCCAATCTATTATTCTCTCACTCACTCACTCAGTTATTCAATAACTCACCCACTCACTCAATTATTCACTCACTCACTCCTTTATTAATTCACTCACACACTCACTTCATTATTCCCTTACTCTGTTATTCACTCACTCCAGTATTCACTCACTCACTTCATTATTCACTCACTGACTCACTCATTCCATTATTTATTCACTTACTTTGTTATTCACTCACTCACTTCATCATTCACTCACTCATTCCATTATTTATTCACTCACTGTTGTTCACTCACTCACTCTGTTATTCACTCACTTGCTTCATTATTCACTCACTCATTCCATTATTTATTCACTCACTACCATTATTTAATTACTCATTCCATTATTTAATCACTCACTCCATTATTCACTCACTCACTTCATTATTCACTCACTCACTTCATTATTCACTCACTTCATTTTTTACTCAGTCCATTATTCACTCACTTCATTATTCACTCCTTCACTTCATTATTCACTCACTTCATTATTCGCTCACTAACTTTATTATTCATACACTCACCCACTCATGCCATTATTCTCTCAGTCACCCACTCACTCATTTATTCACTCACTCATCCCATTATTTACTCACTTCCTCACTCGCTCCATTATTCACTCACTCACTAACGCCATTATTCATTCACTGACTCCTTTATTCACTCACTAATCTTACTAACACATTCTTCGATCACTCATCCCATTGTTTACCCTCTTCCCCACACACTCTAATATTCACTCCCTGACTCTTTTATTCACTCACTCATCTACTCACTCCATTATTCACTTACTAACACATTATTCACTCCCTGACCCCTTATTCACTCACTCATCTACTCCATTATTCACTAACACATAATTCACTCATTCACGCCATTATTTACTCACTCATTCACTCACTCCATTATACACTCACCTACACACTCACTCCATTATTCACTCACATTATTTTCTCACTCACTCCATTAATTACTCACTCTCTCACTCATTCACTCACTCACTTCATTATTCCTTCATTCCATTATAAACTCACTCACACGCTCATTTTATTATTCACTCACCCACTCACTCCATTATCCTCTGACTCACTCCATTATTCACTCACTCACTCTCTCACTCACTCCATTATTTACTCACTCCCTCACTCATTCATTCACTCACTCACTTCATTATTCCATTATAAACTCACTCACTTGCTCATTTCATTATTCACTCACCCACTCACTCCATTACTCACACACTCACTCAGTTATTCACTAACTCACCCACTCACTCATTTAACTCACTTATTCCTTTATTAATTCACTCACACACTCACTTCATTATTCACTCACTCACTCCATTATTCAATCCATAACTCACATATTCACTTGCACACTCTCTCACTCTGATTCTCTGTGATTCGGGTGTGAGTTGTGAGAATTGAGGCCAGTCTCTAAATAAAGCAGGTCTAAATGGAGCTGTAGTCTCTCTGCAGCCTGTCCTGCTTCCCTCCTTTACTTCTGCTCTCCATCCCTCCATCCTGTCCTCCTTCCCTCCTTTACCTCTGCTCTCCATCCCTCTACCCCTCCATCCTGTCCTCCTTCCCTCCTTTACCTCTACTCTCCATCCCTCCATCCCTCCATCCTGTCCTCCTTCCCTCCTTTACCTCTGCTCTCCATCCCTCCATCCTGTCCTCCTTCCCTCCTTTACTACCACTCTCCATCTCTCCATCCTGTCCTCCTTGCCTCCTTTACTTCCACTCTCCATCTCCCCATCCCTCCATCCTGTCCTCCTTCCCTCCTTTACTTCTGCTCTTCATCTCTCCATCCTGTCCTCCTTCCCTCCTTTAATTCCACTCTCCATCTCCCCATCCCTCTATCCTGTCCTCCTTCCCTCCTTTACTTCCACTCTCCATCTCCCCATCCCTCCATCCTGTCCTCCTTCCCACCTTTACTTCCACTCTCCATCTCCCCATTCCCTCCACTCTTTGCACAGCACTGTCTATCAGATCTGACCAGCTTGTGGATCTCTGGACCACCAACTGCTGGTTTTGGTTACACACCTTCATAAACCGGCTTTATGGACAATTGATCTTCTCCTTCATTCATTCAGAACTGCTGTGGCGATGTAACCATTTCAACCAAAGCTCACGCAGTCGTACTGCGAATGTAATCATCCTGTCAAACGAATCACGAGTCAGACGGGTGACTCTGTATTCCTGATGGGGGGTGTTTGGATCATTAACATCTTTACTTAAAAAACAGTCTGACTAAACAGATTAGCACCACAGAAAGCATCCTGACCACTTGCATCACTGTCTGGTGCAGGAACTGCCGCATATCTGACCTCCGAATTCTACAAAGGGTTATGGGGACATGCAGGACGTATTTACCTCCCGATCCATCTGACTGTGGGTGCCCCCCAACACCCCACCCACAGACTGTTCACACCCCAGTCCACTGGGAGAAAGCTCTGCAGCATCAAGTGAACACCACACTGCCCCCGTCCACCCTGAGCCCCCGTCTCCACACCCTGCTTGACCCGCCCCGTAATCTACTCATTTATACTTATTCACAATTGTTGTAAAATTGTATAACAGTGCATATGTGTGCTATATGTATTGATATTAATGTAGGTGTGTATATACATGTACACATATGCACTTGTATGTATGTATGTATGTATGTATGTATGTGTGTGTGTGTGTGTGTGTGTGTGTGTGTGTAAATATGTATAGAATAATGTTTATATCTATACTACAATTCTGTGTCCAGTACTGTATTGTTATCGGCTCCCTATGTGTCCCCCTGTAGCATTTTATAGTATTTTATTTTTAAGTGAAGTATTTGTAAACTGTATATTTATAAATATATAGGTTAACTTGTAACCCCCCCCTTTTTACCCTCACTGTTGATCTGTCTGAGTGCTGCTGTTCTGTTGTGTTCTATGTTGTTCTGATGGTCCAGCAGGACGATATTTGGTGTCACTATGTACTATATGTATGTGGCTGGGATGACAATAAAGCTTTACTTACTTACTTACTCTCAACCCCCTCTAGAAAGCTGCTAGCTCATGAAGCTGATTTCAGAACAACACATGGCTTCTGTTGGTGAAAAGTGTGTTTATATTGAGCCTTAAGGAGACTAAAGTGTGTTAGTTTGAGAGTTTAAGTGAGCCAGCCATATTTTCAGGCATGCACACTGGAAAACCAGCTCATATTTAGCCCTCAGGACCTGCAGTACATGCAATTTAGTGAATGAAAAACATTTGTAAAGAGGGAAGATCAATTCTTGGTGCCCACCTGGAATCTAGAGCACTTGAGACATCCACACTTGTAAAAAAAAAACAAAACCTTGGTGTGATCTTTGAGGAAGACCCTAGTTTTGATGGTCACATCAAAGCTGTCACAAAGTCAGCATTCAGGCACCTCAAAAACAGCTAAAGGCAGAGACTTTGCGTCCAAATGAGACTTACAGAAACTGAACCACGCCTTCATTTCCTGCATTTCAATGCTATTTCAATGCTCTCCTCACTGGGATTCCTAACAAGTCCATTAGAGCTCCAGCTCATTCAAAATGCTGCTGCCAGAGTTATAAGCAAAACCAAGAAAAGAGAGATTATTACTCCTATTCTCAGGTCCTTGCACTGATCCCAGTTCAGTACAGAATTCATTTCAAAGCATTGCTCATTGTGTACAAGTCACTCAGTGGTTTGAGTCCCACATACAACTCTGATATGTGTGATGTTTATGATCCTGGTGGGTCTCTGAGATCTGCAGGAGCTGCTCAGCTAGTGGAGAAAAGATCTGAAACGAAACCTGGTGAAATGGTGTTTATCCACTACGCAGACCGTCTGAAATTTAGGTGCAGTTCCACCTCTGACACTTGCGCTATACCCACCCAAGGTGTCTGTATATGACTTTCATACAGTTGATCAGGGGCCTAGAACTGACTAAAGTCAAAACTTTGTATGGTGGAATGTTCATGTGACATTCTGACAGGTTACCCCTTGACTGTGCTACATAAAAGGTAAACATAATATCAATATAATTAAAGTTTACTGCGGACTGAGTGTGTAAGTGTGTCTTACTGTTGCTGTTCATGTTGTATCATTGTGAATCAGGGAGAACATCATTCCTGCGGTTGCTGTAATGTTTAAGACTGGGAGGACATTAAAGTGCTACTTCACTACTCGACCTTACAACATTAAAGAGACGCCAAAGACACAGACGTCGCTGTCTGTATCGCCACCGGCTTGAAACTGCAGCTTTATAGCCAGACAGTGCCAGCAGAGCCAATACCAGAACAAAATACCACTCAAAGTAACAAAGTCCCAGGTTTTAGTGTGGAACACCATTTTTACAACTGTTAAACCCTTCAGCAGGGAGAGTTCAGACTTACTATTCATTAACAACCTAAATTCATTATAATAATTTGGATCGCGTTCAGGTCATTAATTAACAAATATTTTTGTGGCTCAGTTAGGGGGGCTAGTTTCTCATAACGGGTCAAAACCAGACCTGTGAGAGAGAGAGAGAGAGAGAGAGAGGGAGAGAGAGAGAGAGAGAGAGAGAGAGAGAGAGAGAAAGACAGAGAGAGAGAAAGAAAGAGAGAGAGAGAGAAAGAAAGAGAGAGAGAGAAATAGAGAGAGAGAGAGTGAGAGAGAGCGAGAGAGAGAAAGAAAAAAGACAGAGAGAGAGAAATAGAGAGAGAGAAGGACAGAGAGTGAGAGAGAGAGAGTGAGTGAGAGAGAGAGAGAGAAATAGGGAGTGAGAGAGAGAGAAATGGAGAGAGAGAAATACAGAGAGAGAGTGAAAGCGAGAAGGGGACAGGTGTGTTAATCCTCTCTGTATGAAGCGTGAAATATTTAAAAGTGTTTTTTTCTCTCTGTGTGTCCTGAGAGGTGATGATTCTCTCTCTCTATCTTTCACTCCCGATAAGAACATTAAAGCTCCCATCTGCTCTCACAGTCACTCCATCACCACACACTCCAAAACCCCCAAACCTCTCCTGTCAATCCCAGCACCTATACAGAGAGAGAGAGAGAGAGAGAGAGAGAGAGAAAGAATAAAGAAGGGGTGGTGGGAGAGAGAGAGAGAAAGAATGAATAGAGAAGGAAAGAGAATAGAAAGAGAGAGAGAGAATAGAGAGAGAGAGAAAAAATAGAGAAGGGGTGGGGGGAGAGAGAGAGAGAAAGAATAGAGAGGGAAAGAGAATAGAAAGAGAGAGAGAGAATAGAGAGAGAGAGAGAGAGAGAGAG
>JBBIGA010115557.1:0-10487 GCA_037576975.1 Alestes dentex | reverse complement strand
CAAGAAAGTCTGGAGGCAAAATATGAAGAAATGTTGGGGGGGGGGGGGGGGGATTAAGACTTAATAAGTGCTGTATTTTGGGCTTTTAGTGGTATGTTTGGCACTAGAACTAACCCCCTAGTCCTAATTTCCCAAGTCCTGTTATCTGAGAATGCTATATTATTGGAATCATCACTGAGTCCATCAACTTCCGACTAGCTCTGGTTATCTATAGTGCAGCAGACAATTATCTAGAACCAGCACAGAACCAAAAATGTGTTTTTAAGAACATTTTGATCTACAAGCCTAAAGCACCAGAATGTAACCGCTGCTCCATTTAAGGTGGAACAGAAAATTCCATTAAGGCTATGGTAGGCTATAGGCTTCCATTAGTCTTATATCTCCAGCGCTTCAGAGTCCAAAAATTTCCAACTGGCTCTGGTTGTCTACAGCACAGTACATTTTTATCTAGAACCAAAACAATGTGATTTTCACCTGAAGACATTTTGACACCCCCTAGAAGTATAGAGGCACATCTGGAGACAAAATGTCATGATCAGGATCATGGAAAACTGACCAAAATGACCTTTTGTTCCATTAAGTCACATTAAAAGTTAAGAACATTCTTTCCTCCTCCTGAAAAAGCTGCTTTGGACATCTGAGGCTTTGTTCATTGTTCTTCAGGTAAGATAAAGCCTCTAAAAAAGATAGGAGGACCTGTTCAGCACTATTTTTGTGTTATTTCTCAGGTCTTTGCTCCCCAAAAAGTGGTAAAAACTCCATTTGGCCAATGTTAACAACTAACCCCCCCCCCCACCCCCAACAGGAATGCACTCATTGTAAAAGCCTGCATTCCTAATTGTCCCGAGGCACAGATTACAAAGGAAGGTCTCAGATGCCCCATGGAAACTCAGAGCCCCTTTTTGTTTCGTCTTATCGGAGTGAGGGCTGCCAGGAGCTGATCTTATAGGAGATCCATTAAAAGTGGGACAGGAACAGCGACAGGAGAGCCCACGAGACCTCCATTATTCACAGGCTGTCAAAGGCGGCGGAGACGAGAACCGAGAAGCATCTCCCAGGCCTGTTATTGGTGTGTCACGTAAACGTGATGGCCCATCACAAACAGCGTTTAAGGCGGATAAAAACAAAGGTGCTTTGGAGCAACTGCTTTGGGTTCCCGGAGGAACCTCTCAATACACGCCTAGTTGAAGAAGCCTGGACATATTAACCCTTAGAACTCAAGGTGTATTAGTAAAATCTGATTTGTGTAAAACAGTCTAAAACGTTTTCTCTCCTACACGCTAAAAAGCAAGAAAAACCTACACCACCAGTCAAAGGTTTTCACACACATTTGCATGTTACTTAATATTTACTAACAAATGTAACAAATACATTTAAAGCATGTTCATCATTTGAGTTCCTTTATTAGCACATTAGTCATATTTTTATTATTCACTACTACTGACCTACAAAAAGCCCCTTAATATAATTATAATTATAATGCTAATGTGGATCTCCAGACGAGTGTTAGATATTTAAGGAGCTATTAAGTGCAGAAACAGTAACGAGCGCATTTAAAGTTAAAGGACATTCTAGAATTTGACCCTGCATCAACAACAACCAGTTAATAGGAGTCAGACTTGCACTGTTACAGATTCTCTCATCTTAGAAAGGAAAATGGCTTTATTTCACACATTTTCATTTAGAGTTGTTCACTCTTCCAATGTTTAACAAGAATAAAAACCTGTAGTTTATGAAATAAATGGATAAGTGGTAAGAAACCTGTGGTGCCTGGTAGTGCACCACTGATACTGGGATTTTCTGTTCGCATTCCTAAGTGATTTCTGGTAGCATGTTAGCACTAAGCTATTAGTGGCGCCTCCAAACAAACCTCCCCTCTTCCTGGCCCGAGCCCAGACGCTCCATTAGCGGAGTGGAGAAGAAAAGCTCAGCTGGAAAGCGCATTACAGAGTGTGTGGTGGGGGAGAACGGGTGAGTAAAACTGGACCAAAAAATTGAGAAATGAAGGGGATTGTTATTTTAATTTATGTAAAATATTTGAGATGATTAGTAGCGCCCTCCATCCCCTTTGGCTCAGTGCAGCTGCACACACTCTCTTGTGAGGCGTGATGAGGAGAAATCTGGACGGTTTCTCCAGCAGACACATGGTTACACCACACCGACGACACCACCGGGTGGAATATACACGCTGCCTGCTGTGACCTTGTGACCCCTGACAAGAAAGGGGGCCATAAAAAAGGACAGGGGCAGAAAATGAGCTTTCAGCTGGACAGGCAGAAATAAAAAAAATAATTTAGACCATCCAGCTGCCCCATACAGGGGCTCCCCGGGTTACGATGTAACTTGAATTTTTGTGTAAGTGGAAACACAACCGAATCTCAGTCACTTACCGATCCTAACTCAGTAAAATCATAATCGAGAACATAAAAACACAACTAATCTACAGAAAAAGGAAAATAAATAATATACTGTACTTGTTCACTGTACTGTACTGGGGGCGCCGACTCCCTCCCTCACTCATACTGCATATTCTTCCGGGGCGTTACTGCGTATTCTTCCACCATCGCAACCAAACTAGTTCCCCTAAGCAGTCCGTAAGTACAGCACTAATGGCGAATGCAGAAACACTCACTTCTCAATTTTTAAAATGCCTTGGTCCCAAAGACTCTGACCTCGTTTCCAATTTCCGTTGCGAGGCAAAAGGAGAACGAGGTCTTACACCACCTTGTGGACGTAAGGAGCCACGTGATCATGTTGGTACCAAAATAAAAGTCTACTAAATACACTTACAAAAAGATAATATTGAATAAACAAATATTGATATAATATTGTGCCGATGCTACTTTATACTTGCGATTTTCTCCCACCTCCCACCTCTAATTTATGCAAACTCAGCCGAAATTCTGTGCTTTTTGACAAATAGTGCTTAAGTGCCTTAGCGACACGGCCCGCTGATACGAGCTGAAGTGACTGATGACACTCATTTCACATCTGAAACTGATTTATGAATTCAGAAGATGGTTAAATGGCCCTTATACATGTAAATGTAACGTCTAGGACACTTAAAGACCTTCGGATTCAACTGAGAAGCCACAAAACCTCTAAAGGCCTCTTTTTGCAAACATGAATTAAGCCTAGTCTAGGACTAAGGATTGATGTCAGTGGAGATTTACCATTTTGTATCTGGGATAAAGCTTCATCTGGCGCTGGAAGATTGGCTTAAGGGATCATTTTGAGTTCCTCACTCTGAGGCTTCCAGAAGGTCCACATTATTATAGAAGTCAAAGGAAATTCCACAAGAACATCTTACTAAAGTTTTAACCAATAACAAAAAAAAAACAGTCCTGGTCAATTATTCATGGAATTCCATCATCTTCCCAGTGACCATTATAAGTGAGTTTTGGGTTCCTGAGGAATTCAACCACAAGCGAGGCCAGCACTTCCTCCTCTGAGACACTTCATTAATATGGACATCTACCAGAACACCTTCTTGCCGCTGGAATGCTAACTCTGTTGCCATGGCTCCCATCTCAAGCTTGGCAACCCTCCGAGCTGCTGGGGCATTGAACCATTTCCATTCTGAGCAAAGAAGCTCAGGAATGTCCCGGATTCCTGTGCCTGTCAGTCACGACTCCGACAAATGCATTCCAGAATTAAACTCCGGAATTTAATTCCGGAATTGGCATGCAGGACACAGCAGGAGAACGCAGCCAGACCACCTGCTCGGAATGTGACCGTTTTAATGCTTTGCTGAATCAGGTTTCAGGGTAACTCTGTCCAAACTGCTCGAAGTAGAGCGAGACTCGCCCGATTCAACTGAACCATCTGTGTCCGGGACAGGCGGACAGTGTGGCTAAACACAAATTCGGGGCCGAACACAACTTTCTGTTGAGCTGAAAAACAGAAGAAGTCTGTGAACCTCATGGAATGACTGGAATTCCTAGATAAGCGGCTCCCGAAATGTTACGGAATGCTGTGCTGTTTATTATCACTGTACAGGACATTTACCGGCACGCAATTAGGGGGAAAATGGGAAAAGTGTCCCACTATCAGGACTATCGTCTGGCTGTTTGAGGCAAGAGGACCCTGCCTAGTGAACTCTTTTAATTTATAATAAAGAAAGTATACAATTAAAAAAATTAATTGATCAAATGAGGTCTGTTTTTTTTATTCTGGTCATTCAAATTTTACAAAGTTCTGAAAACAATAAAAAAGAAACATTAGAAATGCAAATTATGTTGACATTATTATGGTGACATTACACTGCATATAGCACTAATGCTACCTTGTCAGTGGAACTTCAGTGGACAACTTTGCCAATTAAATTAGGAAAATTAAGTGAAACAATATTTCTGGGGCTTTTGCTTGTTCTTCATATTGTTTTATCTCATAAAATTTCTTAAATGGCTCTGATTTAACAATTTTTATCATTATAATTTTAGTCCATTTCCCTTTCACCCACAGAATGGTCAATAGGATGCCTGCAGGAAAGATGTTAATAAAAATGCAAAGATAACTATCATCCTCCCCCAAATATCCCAAAGCCAGAACTTTCTTGGATCAGCTTGGAGAACAATAGGTTGATCAGGAGACCTGCATGCCCACTATGAAGTACGAAGGTGGGAGCACCATGATCTGGAGCTTCTCCTCTGCAGTAGGTATTGGAACATCACGCGTCATTTGAGGACACAAGAACAGACCGACGTCCTTGGAGGTTTTAGAAATGCACGTTTCCACAAGCCAAAGACCCTGAACACACATGGAATTACTCAAGACTTGTTTCTAGAGAAGCTGAAGGTGGCTTCACCAACCTCAATCTAACAAAAACCTTAATCTAACAAAAAAATTGTTGGAAAGTCCATTAACGTGACCTTCATAACCTTAAGGAATTAATGCTTTACTAAGAGGAATTGGCCAAAACTGCTTCCAAAAGTTACTTACCAATTACTGTACATGCCTCAACAAATGTAATGTCAATTATTTATGGTGTCTGAACACTTTTATCCTTGTTTACAAAAACACATAAATAAATGTCTGGGGAACAACTGTGTCTTATTTTTGGTCTTGGTTAAGAACCCCTAAACCAGCACTGCAAATTGTTGTGTACCTCGTCAAATGACAATGATTATGGTCAGATCACATTCCAACATCCAGACTGTTCCCAAGGGTTCTTCATGTTTCTTCCTCACTAGTTTAGTGGTTTGGCTCAAGGAGTGCGAAGCCTTTCCCGGCTCACAGTTATTGTGTGGTTTTGCATCGATTTGTCACATTGACTGCCGTCCACGAAGTGCACCGCGCCGTTTTCTGTGTCAAATCAAAATAGACTTCCATCCTTTGGCAGCACATCTGCAATACGCTGCGCCTCCGAAACCCCTCATATCTAAAGTGCTTTATTAGCATTTGAAAGCGACGGTGGCCCAACAGATGAGTCAGAGACGTTGCGGTTCAACTCCCCGGCGAGGCATGGGATACAGAAACCAATTCCAGCTCCTTCAGGTCACCCCCCTCCTCCCCCCTGGTGCTCAGGGTTCCATTAAGAGCAGATGAATGGGGTCTGAAACAGAGGAAATGAGGGACGCTTGCTCTGCCAAATGGGACCGCCGTCCCATTCCCCCCCGACCATCAGTGACTCTCATCTGACAGGTCTGAGTGACAGGCCGAATTGACCGGCATGACTGGATGCCCTGGACCTGGTTATCTCTGCCCACACCTCAGCTGCCTCTCGAATTTAAACGAGAGAAAGAAAGAGAGGGGGCGAGAGAGGGAGAGAGAGAGAGAGAGAGAGAGAGAGAGAGGGAGAGAGAGAGAGAGAGAGAGAGAGAGAGAGAGAGGGAGAGAGGCAGAATGCCCATCAGCCAAACAGCAGGGGAGAAAAAAACTGTTCTCCCGCAGCAGCTGAAACGAACCCAATATATGGTCGGAATACTGACCAACATCAACACAAGGAAAAGGCCTGAATCTGAAAAATCCCTGCACTTGAAACACACATATTCAGTCCTTGTAATTCATTCCTGACCGACAACTTTATTCAAAGCTTGAATGGTCTCCCAACAACTGAAACGAGTCATTAAACCCTAAACATAGAGCAGGTTCTTCCATCAAGTGTGCCTGAGTTGAGGAGACTTCTGCTTTGACGTGGGGTTGAGTATGTACTGAACAACTTTAGCCCTGATTTTCTAGTGTCCAGCAAGTTTTCTGGATCCATGAAATTTACATCTAGGGCATTTTGCAGACGCTTTTATCCAAAGCGACTTCCATTCTTCCCCTAACTACAGGGGGCAGTCTCCCTGGAGCATCTTGAGGTTAAGGGTCTTGCTCAGGAACCCAGTGGTGGTATGCTGAAGGTAGGATTAGAACCGATGACCTCCTGGTCCAGAGGCAAGTTTCCTACCCACTAGACCTCCACCCTGTCTGGCAGATGGTGATCGACAGACTGCTGGGTGTCATTTTTACTTGAAATGTGACCTAAACATCCCTGCCTATCAGGGTAATGTTTATGATTCAGACTGCCCTGAGATAATATGATAATACGGTAGGCAAGGCTAATTCTTGCAACACAATACAATATTGACAGAACAATAATATGTTATGCTATTACATTCCTACTGACTTGGTGAGGGAGACGCCAGCTTTACTTCTAAGAGCAACTTTACTATTTACTTTGCAATACCAATCACTAACCAGTAAACTGCCTAACCAGTTTACTGAATTAGGCATGAAAAATAATTACTGAGTGCTGACTAGGGCTTGGGTAAAAAGCAATGTACAAATGCATAAACTGGGGCAAAATTATTGATATTGATGTCTACTGATATTTTTAGAATTTAAAACCACAAATATTTTACAGTAATGTTCAATAAAATCCATGAAAATCCATGACAACGCTTGGGGGATGACAATGCTTAAGGCTTTGTTATATCACTCAGGTTCTCTTGAAGCAGAGCGTCCAACTCAGCAGAGCTTCAGCTGGAAGTCAGTTAAAAACCTTCAACTTCTTTAGCAGCTCTCCTTTTTATAGCAGTGTCTCTTTTAATTTGGTAAAATGATCATTTCACCACCATTACATCTCAATGGATCCATTTTTAATTTCTCTTCATCTTCTTTGTGTGAAAGTGTTTAATGAAACCCATCAAATCTTCAGTGTGTTAAAATCTGCACTTATTTATGTTATAGACTTAATAACGTTAGGTTAATGTTTAGACAAAGAACAAAAAATACAGTTTAGCCTGTCACAGTCACAGGGCTACCCTGCAGTGAGGATCGCGGAATGTTCTCACTTTCGAAAAAACAGATAAATTCCATTTAATGATTTCACCGCCCTTATAAATAATCAGCAATAAATCCACAAGTATTCCCAGCTGTGGCATTTAATGCCTTGCTGCATCACAGCATCGAAGTACTGAACTTTTGACGCATTGTCCCGCCCTTGATGAGGGCAAAGCAAGCAAACACATGCCTGGAGGCGACGACAAAAGTTTCTGTCAAGGTTAGGATTCATGAATCTAAAAAATGTGCTGCAAATCTTAAAACACCTTCATTATGCTTCTCCTCAAACAACATCTGTGCTTCCTTCCAGAGTTATATTTCAGGTGTGGGTCCTCAGACAGTTAGCGGCGCTTGCAGCAAGGAACGATGGCTCATTTCTTTCATCTGCCAGCTGAGCGACACCATCCATCACGCCGAGGTTTGAGCCGGTGCCTCCGCGGGCGCCCTATCAGGGCTCGGCTTAGGGCACATGCTTCAGATAGATTCCACCTGTCACCTGACCCTCCACACACACCCACACACACACACACACAAACACACACCCTGTCAACCTGTGACAACCGCATCAGACATCCATGACTGGGGAGTACGGGGGCACCAAAACCCACTGAAGTGATGATTCTGAAAAAAATGCCTGGCAACAGAAATTACTGCTCTCAAAGAGAAAAGTAAACTTGACGTCTGCTAAGAAATAAACGAAGGAAGAAAAATCGAGGCCTTCATCATCACCAGTATAAGCACAGGCTTGGAAAACCTTCAGAAAATTTCCACCAGGGCTGTGTTGCTGACTAGATTGCAATACTGTTCTCACTATGTTTGTGCTCTGGTTGATTAAATCAGGTTCATGGTTATATCATGGTTAACCTTAAAAAGTGTATTATTAGAATCTGATCACTACAAATTAGAACTCTCCTTCACTCTCGCCATTTAATTTAGTTTTTTTAATTTTACCATTGTTTAACCAGGAAAAGGTCCCACTGAGATCACAGATTTCTTTTACAAGGGACTCCTGGCCAAGTGGCAACATCACAGCCCAGGTAGAATAAAAGAATTACAAACAACTACAAACATACAAATCAACTGAATAAACAGAATTACAAATTAGCAGCTTTGTCTCTAGGTCCTTCAGAATAAATTTGAACTGATCACAAGAGACCTGATTTGTAAGTTTTAAAGTGTCTTGGAAATTATTCCAATCAGAAGGGGAACAAGACCCACTCTTTGTGCGAACGCTGCGGACATTCAGAACATAAAAGTCCTGTGATCGTAAACCATAAGGTCCATCTGACTTCTGCTGAAGACGCACAGAGAGGGAGGAAGCCGGCCTGGAAGACCTTTATATACAAATCTATACCCGTGCATTTTCTGTCGCGTTTCCAATGAGGACCATCCAACCTGAGAATACAACTCACAGCGATAACTCCAAGGTTTAGAATTTGTAATAAAAGGGATAACTGTAATAAAAGGGATAAACTGAGTCAAACATACTCTTGTGCTAGGGCATGCATATACAAAAGATCACCATAGTCCAGTACTGGCAAAACTTGGCTGTTCTTTCTCTTGGTGTGCTGCTGCTTGGTTACTTTCGCCTTTGGTTCTACGTGACACAAGAACACCAAACAATGCTCAGCATGACGTCTGACACCTCAAACATCAACTCAAACCAGGGGAACTTCCATATGAAGAGCTGTTTTGCCGTATGATAATGATTTACCATTTGTTCCGCTGCTGGACTGGGACTGCCTTTATTTTACTTTGGGCTGAATGGAAAACAAAGCATCTGAATATATATGAATATTTGAGGATTATTTGTTATGTCCACTGTTTCATTTTCAGGTAAATGTCAAGAAATAATACAGATATGTTCACATTTTACGTAATGATGCTTGAAAGTAGTAAGAAGTAAAATATCTGCCACTTTAAATACAACACCAATTCCGAAAAAGTTGGGACACTGTGCAAATCGTAAACATATCAAATGTTAAAAGTGAGACATTTTGCTATTTCATGAAAAAATATTGACTCATTCTGCATTTCATGACAACAACATGTCTCAAAAAAGTGAGACATGCCAATGTTTAGCACAGTGTGGCATCTCTGCTTCTTTTAACAACAGTCTGTAAATGTCTGGGGACTGAGGAGACCAGTTGCTCAAGTACTGGGAGAGGAACGTTGTCCCATTCTTGTCTGATATAGAATCCTTGATCAACCATCATAGGTCCTCTGTGTAATATTTTTTGTTTTATGATCGCCAGATGTTTTTGATGGGTGAAAGATCTGGACTGCTGGCAGTGTAGTTTAGTGCCTGGACCCTTCTTCTACAAAGCCATGATGCTGTACAGGGTGTCCTCAGGTTACGACAGAGTTCCGTTCCTACGACAGCAACGTGTGGTGTAAGTCGAAACACACGTTACGTTATGCAAGTCACTTACCAATCCTAACACAGCTGTAAAATCATTAACTAGTTACTGCGTATTCCTCCGCCACACGCAACCAAACTAGTTCGCCCAAATAGTCCGTAAGTACAGCACTAACGATGTACGACGAAATGGTCACGTCTCAAGTTTTTATGTAAGTGAGAGCTGTAATGTCGTTGTATGTCGTAACCTGAGGACCCCCTGTATATGATGCAGG
The DNA here is from genome assembly GCA_037576975.1 of Alestes dentex. Taxonomy (NCBI): domain Eukaryota; kingdom Metazoa; phylum Chordata; class Actinopteri; order Characiformes; family Alestidae; genus Alestes; species Alestes dentex. Next base: position 587 of record JBBIGA010115557.1, on the reverse strand, counting down.
GTGTGGCTGGGCATTGTCATGTTGGACAATGCCCAGTCTTCCCAGAGGTCTTCCCTGGAAGAGACGTTGTCTGGATGGGAGCATATGTCGCTCTAGAACCTGGATATGCCTTTCAGCACTGATGGTTCCTTTCCAGGTGTGCAAGCTGCCCATGCCATATGCGCTAATGCACCCCAAGCCAACAGAAATGCTGGCTTTTAAACTGAGTGATAATAACAAGCCAGGTGGTCCTTCTGCTCTTTAGACTGGGTGACATGGTGTGCCTGGTTTCCGAAAAGAATTTCACATTTTGATTTGTCTGACCACAGAACGGTTTTCCTCTTGCCACAGTTCATTATAAATGAAGAAGCTTCTGGATTATGTTTACATATGGCTTCTTCATTTAACTGGCATCTACGGATGGTACATCAAATTGTGTTCACTGACAGTGTTTTCTGGAAATATTCCTGAGCCCATTTAGTGGACAGACTCTCTGGTTGGACGCTGTGACGCTGCTACTGGGAAGAACCACGGAGAACCGTGCTCCTAGCCTGCTATTTACCTCTGTTTTAAACTCTAACTATAATTGCTAGTGACTTATTTTAATG
>JBBIGA010115546.1:0-10487 GCA_037576975.1 Alestes dentex | reverse complement strand
TAACATCTATATAACAACTGTCCTGTGTTATGTGGGCATGGATTTCACAAGGCCTCTGAAGGTGTGCTGGAGTATCTGGCGCCAAGACATTAGCATTAGCAGACATTGGACTAGATTGTCCTGCACATTCTACAGAGGGTCAATCGGACAGAGGTCTGGGGAATTTGGAGACCACATCAACACCCTGAACTCCTTGTCATGTTCCTCAAACCATTCCCCAACAGTTTTTTGCAGTGTGGCTGGGAGCATTATTATGCTGAGAGCCCACTGCCACTAGTGAATGTCATTGCTATGAAGGGATGTATTTGGTCTGCAACAGTTTCTTGGAAGGTGTCAAAGTAACATGCACACAAATGCAAGGACACAAGATTTCCCAGCAGAACATTTTCCACTTTTCGCATGCACTGTAATTTTTGTTATTGCTAACAAAAATTACAGTGTGTTCACCATTTGAGTACCTCTTTTAGCTAGAAACTGTTGTATTTTTTATTAATCACATATAAAAAGCCACCTAATAAAATTATAACTATACTGTGTATCACCAGATGACTGATATTTAACAAGCATTTAAACTGAAAGGACAGTCTAGAATTTGACATCACCACACAACCAGTTAATAGGATGTCAGACTGTTCACTTAACAACTCTCCAATGCTTAACAAGAATAAAGCTTAGCGGTTTATGAAAAAATGGAAAAATCTGTGATGTGCAAATACTTTTGACTGGTAGTGTATATGTACTTGCAAATAGTCATGACAGTGTATTAAAACATGTTTGTAACAATATGATTGAGCAGTCCTTCAGGGTGCTAGCCCACCCTTAAGTCTAGATCGCCATCACACACACTCTTACTGTCCTTGCTCAGATTCTCCTACAAAATTCCTCTCTCTCTCTCTCTCTCTCTCTCTCTCTCTCTCTCTCTCTCTCTCTTCACCCCCCATATGGAGAATAGTAGAACAGGATTTCAGTAACTTTGATCAGCTCCTGAAAGGTTTATACATTGTAAAGGGTAAAACAGTAATACAGTCACACAAGAAAGAACAGCAAGCTTTGTCTTTGTGGTCAAACTGGTTTAGCCCTTATAGCAACAATCCAGAATAATTTGGCTGCTGTCCTCTTTAGCAAGTCAATTCTGCTGAAAATTTTTAACTTTTAACAGATTTTTTTTTCACAGCATTTTAGTGTTTTCAGGCAGTAATGGGCGAGGGTATTCCATCAGACACATATTTATGCATGCTTTTACTGTATGTGTGTGTGTGTGTGTGTGTGTGTGTGTGCGTGTGTGTGTCTGCGTGTGTGTGTGTGTGTGTTTGTGTGTGTGTGTGTTGTAACCTTGGTAATGAGGAGGGTATAACAAGAGGAGACAGCTCCATACTTAAGGCATCAGTCTGGTCTGCTCAGTGTCCCAGCAAAACCCAGCCACACACACACACAGTCACACACATACACACACACACACACACACACACACACACACACACACACACACACGCGTGCGCAGACACACACAGTACGATCCACCCTCCTCATCTTCTCCTGCCAGCAACACTGATATCTGAGCTCCAGAAAAAAAGATATAGGGAGAAAGAAATATTTTTTGCATCTTAAAAGACTGATTCATACTTTAGATTTTAACACATCTGTGTCCAGTGGGTCTAGAAAATTTTGTTGCTTTACAGCCTGATAGCTGAAGGATCACCCCCCTGTGTCAGTGCTCTGTGGAAACACCTTTTGCTGTGCCCACTCTTCTTTACAGAACTGTTGAAGCTCAGTCAAACTGGATGGTGATCGTTGGTGCATTTTCAGTAGAGTTCGGCAGGGCTCTTACTAGGCATTCACCTTTTTCTCCTTCAGCCAGTGGTCAGTTTAGCTGTGTGCTTTGGGTCATTGTCATGTTGGAAGGTGAACCATTGACAGCCTTCTGGCAGTGGGCAGCAGGCGCTATCAAAAGGTCTCTGAGAGCTTTTGACAGTGCCTGTAATGTCTCGGCCAGCGGCTGGTAGAAGCCGCTATTGTGTTGATTTTTATATATGGAAGGGTGTTTTTTTAGTTGGAAGGGTGCATGTGTTTGTCTTTAGTATCCCTTGTCAGCTGTCTTGTGTTTAGTTGAAGTGATTGTGTTTTGGGATTGGTTCATGTCTGTGTGTGTTGTATTTAAGTTACAAGAGGTCATGTATTAATTTGCTGGTCATCCCTCACACATCCCGCACGCGACCCCTTCCTCATGTGTCTTTTGTTTAGTGTACTTCTGTTAGGCCTGTAGAGTCTGTGTTCTTTATAATAAAAATACCATCCTCGGAACCTGCGCCTTGCCCCTCGCCTCACTCCCCAAGCACGCAGCGCGTGACAGTGCCTTGCCACCCCATAGCTGACTGTCTACTTTGTCACACTACCAAACACCAGAATGCTCCAGGAGTAGCTGTTTTCATGCTGAACTAATCACAGGTGGAAGCCACTTAGCTTGGAGCGCAACAGAGAAGGTAATTAGTTACACCTGACTGAGTTTTTTCTCTGTGATTTTTTATCTGTTGTGTGTTATTAGTTGTATTGAGTAAAAGCAACTGGATTTTTTACCTGTGTGTCTTTATTTCGGTCTGCAAAATAACAAGGTGTGACTATTTTGAAATGGGTGATACTTTTCTATTCCCACTGTGTGTTTGTGCATCTCCACTTAAAAGAGCACCAGACAGGCTCAGGTTCCTCGAGTGTGGCAAAGGTTACAGGTTACAAAGTCATAAAGTGGCACTCTACTGTAGGTCTGTATGCAAGTTCCTTAGTGTGACTCCCAGCAATGATTATACTGTGATACTGAAAAATATGAGTTTTGTCATTACCCCCATAACAGTGAAGCAAAAATAGTACGCACTACCAAAATTTGCCACTTTAAGTCTAAACTTGCTTGAAAAGAAGTACACATGGATTGACACTGTGTAGCAGTTTGACCAACACTGCATTTAAGTGTCCTTATCCTATGGAAAGAATTGAGCTAGCTGACATAGAGCCTAAAATGACAAGCAGTTAACCCTTTGTACAGTCTAAAACTGGTGTTTGCTCTTCGACACGATTGCCATTTGCGGTGCAATTCCTCTGCGGGAAGCTATTCTAAGAGTTCTCCCAGGTTTAAAGATCTTGTGTTTTCGTTCCATTTGTTTCTAAGACCTTAAATATAAGAGATTTGGACATAAAATGCATGTGACGCCATTTTTAAAACCCCAGTAGCAGTTATTTTTACATGTTTTTTAAAATCACAAACTTTGGTTCACCAAGTTCACCATGACGTCTTACACCTTGAGCCTCAACACAAACTGAGGAAACACTTTTTACCGTATACACTTCTCCTGCAGTGAGGAGCTGACCCCACAACGATCTCACGTCAACTTTTGACATCGACTATTATCACTATACATGGAAGTATGTGGGCAGTAGTCGCTCCATTAAAGTGAATGTGCTTATTTTTGCATGAAAAGGGAGCATAAAAGAGTCTTAACACTGCAAGACTGCTGGTTGCACTGCTTCATAGTAATTACTGCACATAAAGGCTATAGTGTGACCAAGAGTGAAGGTTACATCAGTCATGAAGAGTTAAGGTTAATTAATGCTCCCTTTTCATACAAAAATAAACATGTTCATTTCAAACAATGTAACCGTCACTGCCCATGTATTTCCATGCATCCTTTAGGTTAGTGTGGATGTTGAGTAATGCATCCACTCAAGGGTAGAGCCAAATGTTTCAAACACCAAACCTGAGCCTATACAGCTGCTTCTGTTGTTTTCCAAAAGTGTACTGAAGTCAGAGGAACGATTCAGTATTATATCAGCAAAATTTGATGGTTTGCTTTTTGTATTCTTGCACATTTGTTTAACTGGTTCTTGCTTATTATATGATCTGTTCATTTTCCCACACAGGGAAATATAGCTTATATCTGTCAAGGTGACAGCTTTATAGAATCCTGATATTGCTTTGGCCGAGCTTGCAGGCTCTTACCTGTTATTATTATGTGCAGGAATCTGAGGTGCAGCTGAAATGAATGCTCTCTTATCTCTCTTTGTGTTGCAGGACTCAGATTAATTTCACTGTGGCGATTGATTTCACCGCTTCAAATGGTGAGTGCAGTGGTCATCAGGGGACTGCTTGGAAATATTGAAATGAATGCAAATGAGGCCCAAATCGCAGCCAGCGACGGTCCTCCTCTAGTATAATGAGCAAGGTGTAATGCAGTAAAGAGCTGTGATCACAGTGATTAGGAGGAAGGGACGGGGCTTTTAGATCCATTCACAGTGGCACAGGGATCGCCAGTGAGTTCAAAGCTGCACCCGAATTAGAGGACCATTTTTATTACATCCACTTCAGACAAATTATAAAGCGTCTTTAAGCGTTTTGGCCTCCGGGTTCAAACCGCCGAATGCCTGAGGCAAAAGCAGAGAAGGAACAGACTGGAACTGTGCAAAACAAAATGGTGCAAAATGTATGAACAGTGTGTAGTTTGTTTTATACACAATATGTGAGCAAAAGTTTGGGTGCCCCAACTCACATGAAGTACACATCCCTTAAACTGCTGGGTTTGACATATTTGTACAGGCCATATGTTTAACATATTTACATATTTAACATGTGGCCTGTACAAAAATGGCACATTGAGTTTAACTCAGCAGATAAATAGCAAGTATGGTTTGATCAGATTGGGCATCTCTGTAGAGAACGTGTTTATTTATATTTACTTTGAAAGAAAGAATAAAACATGCTATTTGAAGAAGTGTGCCCAAAATCCTGTATTCATCACTGTAAAAAATAGGTGGAAATGATATATATGTGAATTGAATAAATTCTGTGCCTTCATTCTTTCAGTTTGAGATAAAAGCACAATGTTGACCATTGACTGGTATTTATTTTTCTCTTTGTGGTTTCCAGGCAACCCTGCCCAGCCGACCTCTCTGCACTACATGAGCCCATACCAGCTCAACGCCTATGGCATGGCACTCAAAGCCGTGGGAGAAATCATTCAAGACTATGACAGTGACAAGATGTTTCCAGCATTGGGCTTCGGTGCCAAACTGCCACCCGATGGGAGAGTTTCCCACGAGTTTGCCCTGGTGAGTGAATATCCAGAACAAATAATGAATAGTTTACTACATGCTGTGAGCATCCTGAACAAGCACAAATCATCCAGATCAGCCTCTGTGGGAATTTAGAGGAGCCAAAGCATTTATGTAATGTTTATTTGATAGAGGTAGATACATGAGCATAGAACATTACAAAGACTAGTCTGATGTAATGAGTGGAAATAGTCGTAGCTATTGGCAGTACTTAGTTTCTCCTGAGGAGGGCCCTAAATAAAACATAAATAAAATAATAAATATTTAAAATTGAATTTTCACGTGATTTCAAGACGAACTGTAGGTAACAACATTTAAAAGCATTTTAGCCAAAACGCAAAATGTGTGGTCTTCCTTGTAAAGACACCATATAAATACTAGAATTCAGTGGAAAAAGTAGCAAGAAATTTTGTTTTCAAAATCTTGGACATCCTAGGTAAGGCACTAGGAGAAAAAAAATAGGAAAAAAGCACTATGAAAAAGCGGATTATCTCTGATGCGGCTCTAGCCATTGTATGGGTTTGTTCAATTCTGCCAATAGCACACCTGATTTAACTTAATGAAGTATAATTTAATTAAGTATTGATTAGATGAGGTACGATTTAGAAATAAATAATGGACTGCCTTGTAGCGAGCTTTGGAACTGGTTGAAGGGACTTGATCCTACTTTTTTTTCTTTCTTTTTTCCACTGGGTACCACTTATGACATTTGTATGGTTGTATTCACCAAAAAACACCTATTCATTTGGCCATTTTCCATTTTTTATATTATTGCCTAGAATGAAACAGGCTGTTTTTGCTAATGTTTGTTTGAGCCTTTAAACCTGATATAGAGTGAATAGAAAATAATCACGCCCTTCAAAATATTCACATTTTGTTGCTTTGCAGCCTAAATTCAAGATACAGACAAAGAAAAAATACTTCCGTCTGGATTTACTCAGTGCAGCTTATAACACTTCAAGCTAACTGGCCTCCACCTGTGATCAATTGTAATAATTTTGAGGGAAGATTGAGGAGGAAACTGGTCGGAGAGGCTACCAAGAGGTCTGTGGCAACTTTGAAGCAGTTACAGGAATTTACGGCAAAACGTCACAAACTAATGAAACTGGCCTGGACAAAAATGTTGGTACCCCTAACTTACAATTTTGTTGCACAACCTTTTGAAGTAATCACTGCAGTTCTGTAACTCTCAAAAATGGATGGGCCAAAATACTGTCAAATTCTTAAGGAAAACATGCTGCCCTCTGCCGGAAAGTCAAGGTTCATCTTCCGATATGACAGCAGCAAAATTGACCACACAGTGGTTGAAGGAGAACCACTTGCGTGGCCTAATCAGAGCCCAACCTTAAGCACAATTCAGAATCTGTGGAATGACTTGAAGTCCACCAATGTTAACCATCCAATTTGAAGAAGAATGGGAAAGAAATGCCCAGTCTAGATATACAAAGTTAGTAGAAAAGACAGTAATTAAACAGACAGTAATTAAACCCCAACAGACAGTAATTAAAGCAAAACGTGGTTTCACAAAGTACAAAGTACTGACATGGGCGGTGATCCTGTAGCTATCAGAAATGTGAATGTTTAGAAGTGTGTGATTCTTTTCTGTACACACTGTATGTAAAGGACCCGTGTTCTGAATGCAGTCCAGACTGAAACACTCCTTATAACTTCATTAGGGACGGGCAGGGCTAAGCTGTTGTAGGGTGAAGAGGAACGCAGTGGTTCTTGTAACACCACAAAAACAGTGAATTTTATCTCTTGTGTTATAGATATGGGTCCTTAAGCGAACCCAGTGACACATAAAATCATCATTCATTAATTATGTCATGCTTTCACTTAGCCTAAGAGTTTTTCCCCATCTCATGAACCGCTCACGTCAGGTCCTTCCACAACAGTTCTATTGGGTTAAGGACTTTGAGTTTATTCTTCTTTAACCAGTTTTAGTAGAACAACTTGTTTTCTTAGGATTGTTGTCTTGTTGCACGACTCAAGACATTTTTCTTTAGAATTCACTGTTATGATTCATTGTTCCATCAATGGTAGAAAATCTTTCCTGGCCAAGATACAGCAAAACTGGCCCAAACCATGAAACTACAACCACCATGTTTCACAAAAGGGAGAAGGTTCTTATGTTAAAATATTTCTTCTAACATAACCCTTCTCATTTAAACCAAAAGTTCTATTTTGGTTTCATCTGCCCACAAAACATTTTTCCACAAACTGTCTGGTTTGTCCACATGGTCTTTGTAGACAGACAGCAATCTTCTTTCTGGAGAGAAGTGGCTTTCTCATTGCGAGCCTGCCATGCACACCACTGGTGTCATGCATTCCTGATGGTGGTCTCATTAATTATTACATGCACACATATGCAGAGAGGTTGGAGTACTGCTATGAAGGAATTCCAGATTTTTGTAAAAAGAAAGCAGATGTATATGTCTTATGTGATGCACTTGGTTTTTGAAGTGTGATGCGTTCTCTGAGAAGATTTTTGGATCATTGGATGCTAAATTGTATGGTGGTGGCCTAGTGGGTGGGATACTTGCTTCTGGACCAAGAGGTCATGGGTTCGAATCCTTCCCTCAGCATACCACCACAGCAATCTTAATTTGAAGAACTGTGGATCCGCTTAACAAGCCTCATCTAAGACTCACCAGTCTGTTCTGATACTTTTCAGCACTTCCAGTAATGATTTTCCTCATTAAGTGACACAGTCGTGTATAAATATGCAATCAAACACCTACATAAAGGACTAGGTAAATTATTCAAGCGATACTTTCTGCCACTGGAAGCTGTGAAGTGTAAATGCAAAGGCAGATCCAGCCCTAAGCTCTGACATGCTCTACTTTGTGTGAAGTCTTTTCAATTACTTATTAGTTGGAGCTAGTGATTGCTTTTATGTATTTCAAAATAAAATTTGTTTATAAATGCAGTATTTTGACAGCATAGACATAATTGGCTATTTATCACGATAAGACACGACAAATATTGCATTAGCACATTTAAAATGTTTTTTCTTTCAATTGTTTATTAATGCATTTTTAGACTGCAGAGACATAATTTGGCCACTTGTTTCGTTTTTATTTGCTGAAGCGTAGCTCAATTTTTGTGTTTATAAAAGTAGTATTTTTAGCATTGTGCTGTTAGGCCATTTATCACAGAAATGAAATCACAGAAATAAATACAGTTTGAGAGTTTTCTTTTTTACTGACCATTTGGAGCATGGTGATGTGCCATAGATTTCTTCAGATCTTGTGCAGAACCACATTAATTATGAAATAGCGTCTCCTTTCATTGTTTGTCAAAAGGATCTTTAGAGACTGTTAAGATTTCTACCTGTTTAGATTCTTGGATCTGCACTGTATCAGTTTGCTCTTCTCAGTGTAAGTATTGTAATTTCCCATTTTATTTCTATGAGCTCACTGAAGCTGATGGTACCAGATTAAAGACAGGAAGTGAATGAGTAGCTGCGTGTGTAGATGAAAGAGACTGTCTTGCTGGAAGATTCAGCACCAGCAATTTTCAGCCGCATTCTTCTCAAAGTTATTGATGCAATAAAGTTCCCTTGATTCCATTTTTATGAAGCAAATACGTCTATATCCTTTTATTGTGATTCTCAGTTATCGCCTGAGTTACGCCTCCCTCAAGAATTTGATTCTATATTTGGAGCATGTCACCTTTATCTCCTGTCGACCCAGTTGGAGATGGTCTTCATGCCACACTCTTGCACGTTTGTAGAAGAATCTGTTGAAGCTGCAATATGGTAGCAAAGACCATGCTGTGTCCTTAATGGCGGGCAGATGCTGCACCATCTGGGCTGTGGGCACTGTGAATACGTTTTACACAGACAGAGTAAAAGAAACAATGGAGATGGTCAGTCATTTAGACATTTACAGCTGCAAGGCTTGAAGTGGAACAAAACCTGAACTATATTTACTTCAGACCTGTAGAAAAAGAAAGCTTTGAACATGTATTAAAAGTACTCGTTATGACCTTAAGTGTGTGGATCATATGTTTGTGGAACACAAAGTTACAGGCATTTGGCATTTTTCACAGATATTTCCAAATTAGAGGGTGGGTGCATCACCAGTGTATTGTGTGATAGATACATTGCAAACACCCAGCCTGCCCCAGAGAACATACTTACAACACTAACACGATGGATGTATTTCAGAATTTATCAAGTAAGTGCATAGGTGCACAAATATGTAGTGTGTGATGTCTCTGGTCGGCGGCCGCTAGAGGCCGCCCTACCCTGACTGAGTCTTAATTTTAAATAATGTCAATGTACACCGAGTTTTGGTTAAATCATCTGCAGTAGTGACAAGAGAATCTGAGTGGCAGTTGGGAAGGATGTGTCGATGACAGCATATCTGATGGAGAGATGACACCAAAGCCTGGCAAATGACCGCTATAGATGCGACTGCCTCTTTTCTACAGAACTCTGCTCAACACATCAAGAGGAACTGTTCTTCTGTTCTTGTAATTTGACAGAATCGGTTCATGGATCAGTGCCTAAACTGCAGAAAGTATTATTGGTAGCTGGGGACAGGCATCACTCCAAAGTTTTCAGACGCCCTCTCATTCAAAGTTCCTTCTGAAACCAAAGGGATTAACATGAAGTTTATCCCCTTCATACTTGATGTTGGAAAATTGCCGTGCATTTAGCCACAACAGCATCAGCTCAAAAAACTCTCCACACTCTTAAAAAAGTTGCCACCAAGGGTTCATATGTGAGGCATGTGAGTGTGACCCTTTAAATGGCATAAAGAAACCTCTTTATCTCTTACCTTATTATGTAACTACAGTTAAAAATTAAATTTTAAAATATAAGCAAGGCTTCTAAGGGCTCTATTCTTATGCAATAGGATGGGTAAAATCATACATTTATACCAAAACTATATGAACAGGATGGAACTGAATGTTATGCTGTGATAGGCTCAAAAATCAAATTAAAACGTGGTCCATGGATCAGTCTATTGATCCTGTGATCTATGTATAGTTCTAGTGATGTTTTTAATTGTTTCTGTCTCCACAGAATGGAAATCCTCAGAACCCATACTGTAATGGAATAGATGGAGTGATGGAGGCATACTATCAGAGCCTGAAGTCTGTCCAGCTCTATGGTCCCACCAACTTCTCCCCAGTGATCAACCATGTAGCCAGGTAACGTCTGTAATCCTGTATAACTGATTTTCTATTAGTGGAGGTTTCCTTTCCTTTCCTTTCTCACATCTATTTGATATATTGTACTGATATATCGTTAAGTCTTAAGCCATCCGGACAGTAAGTTTAATTATACAGAAAAATGACATAATGTTTATCCTGATACACACACACACACACACACACACACACACACACACAAACAAACTCATACACACACACGCGCTCAT
>JBBIGA010115535.1:0-10488 GCA_037576975.1 Alestes dentex | reverse complement strand
GACTGTGTCCCAGTGCACAAAGCGAGCTCCATAAAGACATGGCTGGAGGAGTTTGGTGTGGAAGAACTTGACTGGCCACACAGAGTCCTGACCTCAACCCCATCCAGCACTGGAACTGGAACGGAGACTGTGAGCCAAACCTTCTCGTCCAACATCAGTGCCTTACCTCATAAATGCTCTACAGAGTGAATGGACACAGAAACTCCAAAATCTTGTGGAAAGGCTTCCAAGAAGAGTGGAAGCTGTTATAGCTGTAAAGGGGGACCAACTCCATATTAAAGACTATGGAGTCATTAAAGTCCCTGTTTTGTCCATACGTTTGTCCATATGGCGTGTACACATCATCTCCACATGAATACACAGATGAATACATTCAACACAGATAATTGAAAAACATGTTGAACATGCTATGTTGAAGCAATGTATTTTATTTATGTAGGAAAGATCTGCACATTTGAATCAAGCTTATTCCCTTTTCTGACAATGTTTTTCACAGCTACATGATTTCTTAATTTTTTGTAAGGAACATGCCAGCTCCGTTTAAATCTTCTGAGGTCTCTTAAGTTGGTAGAGGCTGTGGGGTCAGCCTAATCAGGCTGGGCAGAGACACAAGGCTGGAGGAAGGGGGGCTTGTTTGGGGTAATTACTTTGTGGTTTTAGTGACGGACGGATTAAGGGAGATGGAGGGAGCAGTGATGCATATAGGATTGACACAGCTGGCCTGGTGAGACTGGTATGCATCCATGCGTGCAAACAGTAACATATAAATCCTCAGACAGATCCAAACTTTTATTACACATTCTATGACCCAAGAATAACTCAGCCAGTTTAATCCCTGTAGTTACAGAAGCTTTAGCCTAGTTCAGCTGAAAGCACACCACATCTTGTGCATGGGGCACATTTTCAGACAAACTTTGAATTCTGTGTACTGTACACCATTTATTAGACTACTTTATTATCTTATCACTTAATGGCGAGTGAAAACTTGCTAAATGCTCACATGCCCTTTGTAGGCCCTTTCAGCGGTGGACAGGGCTCCGCCTGCAGCTACACAGCCCCATACACAGCAAACTGTGATGCACTGTGTTCCGACACCTTTCTATCACAGCCAGCATCAACCTTTTCAGCACACATTACAGCAGCTCACCTGTGGGATGCGACCAGATGGACTGGTGTGTGTGTGTGTTTGTGCGTGTGCATGCGAGTGTGTGTGTCTGTGTGCATGTGTGTGAGTGTGTGTGTGTGAGTGTGTGTGTGTGTATGTTTGTGTGTGAGTGTGTGTGTGTGTGATTGTGAGTGTGTGAGTCTGTGTGTGTGTGAGTGTGTGTGTGAGACTGTGAGTGAGAGTGTGTTTGTGTGTGTGTGTGTGTGTGTGTGTGTGTGTGTGTGTGTGTGTGTGGTAAATTGGCCAGTGGCCTGTACTGATGCAGGCTGGGTGCTTAATCTGAGCATGGCCAGGTTAAAACCATTAGACCAGCAGACCGCCAGCACCATCTGCACCCAGCTAATAAGAGCACAGAGTCAGTGAAGAGCACTACACAGGGCCTTAATGTAGTCTGAGTGTTCCCCCTCCCAAACACACACACACTCATTAGGAGGACACTGGGCATGGCAAATGGAAATGAGCTTTTCAAGGTTTGGATTACACATCTGCCCCTAAACCCATGTGCCACCTGTGCCACCATCATCCTTCCTAATGCTCTTTCTCTAACTAATCACCCAGACGCTCTACACTGTTCTTCATATGGCGCCACAACATGCTGCACCTTGAACTGAGTGGTTAGAGTCCTTACTGCTCTAGGGTTAGGAGGATTTCAGAGCACCATGCCCTAGAGTCCACATCCAGTGACACTAACAATATTAAAATATAGTGCCCCCTCATGGTCATGTGTGAACACTGTGAAATTCTTTCTAGACATTTTACCCATTTTTTCCATTTACCTGAGTAAAGCAGTGGGCTGCAACCAACGCAGGGGGCAACCAGGGAGCAGTGTGTGGGGACAATACCTTGCTGATGGGTCCCTCAGTGGTGCCACTGGCAGTCCTGTGATTCAAACCCACAACCTTCCAATCACAGCACTGTTTATTCATGTTTTGGATCAAAAGGTTGTCTTCAAGAATCCCTGCCTACCATATGTGCTATATTTCATTTAAACAAAAACAGCTTTTAAAATCCCTGTTCATGCCTGAAACACTTTTAACACACTGCACAGTTCAGCCAGCAGGGGGCGCTTTACACGCAGATTCACATCCTGCAGGACTAGGCGCCTTCTAGTGGTTAAAGTCTAATTGTACAAGATAAACATGATTTTCTAAAATTAAACTTCTGGTTATCATGCATAAAGTAACCTTTCTTAATGACATGCAGAGTTAGATGGGTTTTGGTAAAAGAGGTTAGACGATTTTTAGGATATATATATATATATGTATATGGACTATGGACTAAAATGGACTAAATGGCCAAAACTGCCCATATCTACTGTTACTGTTGTAATTAGGAAGTTCAAAACACATCTGCCTGGAAGAGGATGCACTTTTATTTTACATGCTTAGAGAGACATTTGAGTTTGAGTTGATCTGCAGATGGAATCATTTTGGAGTGCACAAACACATATCTTGGCAAATAAAATCATTTTAGAGCTGGTCTGTACATCTAACATTTCTCATTTTTATATTATTTAAAAGTTTTATATAAAAAATATAAATAATTTAACTTGTTTTTAGACACTTTAATTGTATAAACCCTTGTTGTCCAGTGAAATTATCTCACGACATAGCTAATATAGCTTATTTCAAGAAATATGCTTTCACTTATATAGAAGAAAAAAATCCTAATCACAAATGTAAAAACATCTAGAGTTCTCTAGATGCTTTGGAGCCAGGCTCTGTGGTCAGAGGACACACACAAAGAGTTTTAGTAATAAACATGAATTTGGTGTAAAAAGCAGGAGGACTATGGAGAAGGGTTAGGAATAGTGGAAGATCTGTGAAGTTTTGGAGGCTATTTTTCTTCCAGGGGTTCTGGGAACCTTGTTAGGAGACATCGTGAGCTCCACCATGGACCCAGAGATCTGAAAATCTGGCTGCCTCAGCCAAAAAGCTACAACTGGCCCATGTTTGGACCCTCCAGCAGGACTCTAATCTAAAACAGTCCTGCAGGCACTCTGCCCTGCACATTATAGCACTTTCACTGCTGTAACACCCAGCGTAACTCGGTCAGGGACCGTAAAGGAGCTGATTCAGTGGATCAGGGGTGTTGGGAGTCGTGAAAACACTAAAATGGACCAGAGTTGGGAAACACTAATCTAAAACATGCATCCAAATTCACGTCAAAATGGTAGGATAGCCATAAACTCAGGCTTCAAACTTCCAGTCATTATCCCAAACCTCAGTGAAAACCTGGCAGCTGAGCTGAGGAGTAAATTAGCACCTAGGACCCTGGAGCATCTGGAGAGAGTGCTGAGGAGTGAGAGCTTGTTCTGTATTCTCCAGTCTCATAAAGCATGAAAAGCCTCACTGCTGTGATGCTGGCAAAGGAGATGATCAGGGGCCGAGTACTGATCATTTAAAAAATTGATCTCCCTTCCCATGTAACACATAGGGAGGGAGACAGGACGGTCAAGTCCCCTTTAATATGTGTGTTGGAGACAGTTTGTGACGTTGTGGGTAAGGGGGCTGGAAAAAGCCCAAAACAAATTCCGCAATCACACTTAGTTTTGTTTGTAAAAGTTGTTGATATTGTGTGAGCTGGTGAGGAGAACACAGGTTCGGTTCCAGATTCCTCCTCGGTTCCTCCAGCCATTGTTTGGATTGTGAAAAACCTCCAGCAGCTCCTGATTTAATTTAATTAGGACTGATCAAGTCAAACCAGGTTTCTGATGGGTTTTCATCTCAGAGGTGCCACTTGCAATCCTGGGATTCAAACTCACAACCATCTGTACTTTTAAAAAACAAAGGTGCGCGTATAACAACGTGATTACAAATTTGATTTGGTGCCCAGCACTAATACATAAATATATAATCAGAATCAGAATCAGAATCAGAAAACTTTATTTATCCCGGAGGAAATTGTTTCATTTTATAATCATACCTTTTCTTCTCCTTTTCCTCTGATGAGGATGAGGAAGAGCAATGCTTTGCCGCTTCTTTATCATGCCTGGAAGACGAATGAGATCCACTGATCAGTCCATCCGCTCATTTCATCTTTAAAACTTATGTATGTAAACCTCTCTCAGCTTCTCTGATTTTTTAGAAAGCTATTCAATGCAACTCAGTACAATCTGTGGTTCCATGGCGACCTCCTCTGGTCTGAAATTCCCAGCCTGGTCCTCTCCGATGGCTCTCTTGCTCCTGATTGGCTGACGACTGGTGACTTGGAGCGTCGAGGCTGGTCTCTTGAGCAGAACCTGTATCCGGACGAGCTTGGAGGGCTGTGAGCATCAACTTCTAGGAGGAAACGGAGAACGAGACCTGTACTTTTTGGTGGTCTCACTGTTTCTGTCCCTCTCTCTCTCTTCTGCCTTTCATATCAGAGTTTATCCATTTCTCTTCACTCAGCTTCTTCTGACGGGATGGTGAAGATGAGGAGGAGAAGCAAGATGAGGAAGATGATAATGGAGGAGAAGAGGAAGAACGACGTGGGGGCAATTTTGTCTTCTTCTCCCTCATGTTCTTTCCTGTTCTCAGTGCTGATCAAGCTCCTTCTCTTGCTCGCGGGTTCTCTCTCTCTCTTTCCTTTTCAATCTCTCTTTCCCTTTTCCTTTCCTGCTCTCTTTCCCTGGTCTGCGGTCGGTGGTCTGGAGAAGGCGAACAGCGAGATCTAGAGGAAGAAAAGATGCATTTTAAGAAAAGGAAAAGCTACAGGTTGACAGTTGCCTCTCAAGATGCGTTTTTCAGTAAGCAATAGTGCATCCAACACCCAACAGATCTACACACTGCCAACCTAAACATGCTGGAATAAGAATAAAGAGAAACTACTCCCAAATCCTCTTGAGCCAAGACATGTCTGGTGTCCAAACTGAGGCTTTAACTATTATATGACAATATCAGTCATTTTGAAGATTTAAAAATATGAGCAAATATTTGTGTTGTCAACATTCATACCAACCGTTGTAAGTTTTAAGTTTTAAGTTAGACTCCTAAGTTATTCACTCACCTTAGTTTTAAAAATGCAAATGAAAAATCATTTCCGAAAATATTTAGTTATATATGAAATATTTATTTATATTTATATATATCACATTTTTAAATTGCTGACATTAACTACTGCACAGTGCTAATTAATGCCAATAAGCTTTCATTATAATCTATATTAGCTTCAGAGCCGTAGGGTAAAACTAAAGAAGTAAATCTATCCATATTTAAATTTGATTCTGCACCAAACTCTCTCTTTAATAGGTGTAAAAGCTGCTCTAAGAGAAATACTTCACATGATCATGCAAAACAATGCAAAACTAGTTTTGCCCACCACCATTGCATTCATAACACAACGCAAGTGCAAGCTGCTATCCAAGCATTTCAGAATGTGGCACTGTATGTATAAACATGTGATACATCATTGCTTAATCACTGCAATAGAATCAGTAATACAGCCCACGCTGTTCTACTGCTATTGTACGAGAAACACAAAAATTCATGCTGATTCTGTACAGAAGGACTGAATGCTTGGATTGAGTGTGTTTCCAGCCTCTTACCTGTACAGGGGGCTACGTCTGAGTGGGCTTCTAGACCAGCTGCTTCTCGTCTTCCTGTCTCTGAACGCTCTTGCCCTCCATCTCTGTCTGCCGCCCTGTTTCTGTCCCTCAGGTATTTGGGAGTTGAAGAACCAGATGAATCATACCTTCTTCTCCAAGGCACTTTCTCTCTCTGCCACTCCCTGATGTGGCCTCTTTAGTCCCGTGGCCATTTCGGGGATGGAGATGGGGATATCATGCTGTCCTCTCCAGGGCTTTTCTTTACTGCGATCCTTCTCTCGTCGTTGCTTTTGGCCCCTGTCTCTGTGCCTCCAATCAGGGGACCTGGAACGTTTTGGAGATCTCTGAAACAGAACCAAAACATTGGCTTCATTATAATGCTTTATTAAAGCAACGGCTTAGACAAACGAACACCGAACAGCATAAATAAGAACTGTACACCCACATCACACACCTGCCCCAAAGAGGCTAGTTTATATGGTTTCTGGATCATGAAAGTGAATCCAGATATAGCGTATACACATATAGTGTATACACATGTATCTCGAACAGCACTAACAATACCCACTAAAGTATTTAAAAGACATGTTATGTGTTAACGATAGAAGGACAATAAAATAAAGGGGTGGTACTGAGACGGGGGAGATTTTGCTCTCTATGGTCTAAACCAGACCAACTGTCCAGCTGGGTTTATCTGTCTGGAACATCGCTATTCACTGGTCTAAGATATATTTCCAAGTACATGCGTTTGCTTTTCAGGGCAAATTTAAATTGAATGTGGGGTAATTCCAACAGATTAATCAGCTTTAGCCTGAGGTCTAACTTTAGTCCCTTACCTCTGTGTTCCTCCTTAACAGAGAGAACAAAAACAAGGCTGTTTCTTCACAGGCAACCACATAAAAATTAGACCGATTTAAGCAAGCAGTTCAGTAAAAACAGCAACCAGGTGCAAAACATTTGGACTGTAATGAGGAAAAACTGGAGCATCAGGTGGAAGCTGCGTCCCAAACCACAAACTACCACTCTAGATAGTGGGTGTAATATAGTACACAACAAGTAGAAACACATTTTACGGACAAAGGTATTTGGGACACACCTCTTAATTATAAATTTCAGGTGGCCTCTTACTTCCAGTGAAGGACAAACTTAAAGGGGACATGTTATGCAAAACTCACTTTTTGCAAACTTTTGTATTTCCATTTGTGTCTCTACTGCACCTAAAACAATCCAAGTGCAAAAAAACCCCACCCATCTGTTTTCTGCGAGTCAATTGAAAGATTTTGGTGTCAAGAATCATATGCTTCTATGAGCCGTTTGGATGGCTCCTACATCCTGACGTCAGGATATGAAAATTGGCATAGGACCACCCCTCACCTGTCGAGCCCCCACGCACTAGATTAGTTGAATTTTTGTCTGCTGGTATTACGAGCACACATAAGACGCCGAGCGCTACGGCTACAGGCAAAGGCAAGTCACTCATGAAGGGTTGTGTTCATCTCTCTCTGGGTCCGACTCGGGGTTGAACATATAGGGCTGGATAGCGCGTCTGTTTCATGTATGTTAAACGCGCAGCGTAAGCATGGGATGGGTGGGGCGTGGCCAGCAACAGCTTAATTGCCAAAATGTGACAGAGCCCTTAAACGCCTCATTTTGAAAGGAACTGAAACTGTCGAGAATAGAGCTGGTGGGATCTGTCACACGCACCAGGATGCGTGACGTCACGGGTCATCGGAGGTAACGCACGCGTAGGGTATATAGACAGGACATCAGGTGATATCCGACACCCAGACATTAGGGTTCACTCGAATGTCAGAGACACTCTCTATCCCCTTACGGTACTGTGACTACTTTAACCCCCAACCCAACTCTCAACTCTATCTACCCTATCTACCCTGTTCTGTGTGTGTGAGTGAGAACGCGGATTCCTTGGTGGGAATCCCTACTCCGTGTGGAGCGTTCTCAGAGCAAAATGCGTGGTTCACCAGCTCTTTCGTTTGTCTCCGCGACTGGGCTCATCCACCACGCTACACCTGGGGTTCTCCTTCCTTCACCAGCATTCTCAGCCAACTCTCACTTTATGTGAGAGTGATTTTGTGCAAAGAACTTCATGAACATGTTTTTTATAGCCCATAGACCTATAACTTGTTTAAAGAGTTATAATATGTCCCCTTTAATGCTTCAGTAGACCAAGACATTTTGGACAGCGCCGTGCCTCCAACTTTGTGGACCCAGTTTGGGAAAGAACCTTTTCGATTCCAGCATGACATCCAGCACCTTTGGGTTAAACTGGAACAGAGATTGTGATCCAGACCTTCTCGTCCAGCATCAGCGCCTGATGCTCAGTGCCAGTGCTCTACAGAAATAGGCTTCTATTCGGCAGATCTTTAATTCACACAACCAGCAACTGCATGTTGGGGGAGGAGGGAGACACTGAGGCAGAGTTGACCTTGTTCCATTCCTCCATTGTGGAGGCAGCTGTGCCAAGCTGTGGCAACAAGGTGGTTGGTGCCAGTCGTTGCAGAAGCTAAAGAAGGAGGCCTACCGGACGTGGCTAGTCTGTGGGTCTCCAGAGGCAACCGACATGTACCGGCAAGCCAAGTGGAACGCAGCTCTGGCGGTCGCTAAAGCAACAACTGTGGAGGAGGAGTTTGGTGAGGCCATGAAAAGTAGCTTTCAGTCAGCCTTGAGAAAGTTATGGCAAACCATCCGGCAGATCAAGAGGGGAAGCAATGCTATGTTTACAAGAGGGATGGGACACTGTTGACATCATCTGACGGTGGAAGGAATACGTCAAGGATCTCTTCAATGCCCAAGGAGGGCACAGAGCCTGAGGAAGCTGGGGTGGACTTGCCCATCATGGGGCCTGAGGTTGCTGAGGTGGTTAAACAGTTCCTTGGAGGCCAGGCCCCAGAGGTGGATGAGATTCGGCCTGAGTGCCTGAAGGCTCTGGATGTTGTTGGGCTGTCCTGGCTGACATGCCGAGGGACACAACCGTAAGACTTCTCCAGGTCCCTCTAGCACCCTTGAGAAGGTAAAGAGCTGGTCTAATGTGTTCTGCAACCAGGATGAAAATTGGGAATGTCTCAGTGTCCCTTCAGAAGCGGTGGTGGAAGTGGCTCTCAACCAGGATATACTTACTGGGACTGGGATAGACTTATTTCCACATTGTTCCATTTTTACATTCTTTTTAACAAATCTTATTATAATACTAATGTGTAACTATGTGTGTTTGGGGATTTTTACAGTAAAAAAGATAAATTTCCCTTTTTTGGTCTGCTGCACCTCAGCAACCATTGAAAACCACCTAGCAACACCATAGCAACCACCTAGGAACAGCCCCGGTTGCCATATCACTCTTGGCATTTTCCTGTGGAAATGCATCTAGTTATTATTATTATTATTATTATATTAATCCATCTAGTTCTACTATTATTTGTAGGTGTGTTTGGATGGAGATGTCGCTGGACTTTCAGGTCTGGTGGTGCATAAATGGCATCCACTATGGGTGGAAAAGCATTTTCATTATTTTCTGCATATAGCTCCAAAGTATTTGGTACTAATGGAATGCTCATTTTCCATAGACCAGCCTGTACCACTTTCAGAATAGTGAATGGTCACCTGTCCACGCTGGAGAAG
The DNA here is from genome assembly GCA_037576975.1 of Alestes dentex. Taxonomy (NCBI): domain Eukaryota; kingdom Metazoa; phylum Chordata; class Actinopteri; order Characiformes; family Alestidae; genus Alestes; species Alestes dentex. The sequence goes on along the minus strand of JBBIGA010115535.1, from coordinate 1,159 downwards.
AGTCTCCGATTCAGTTTACTGAATCGATTCTTTTAAAGAGTCACACGTCCAATACAAAGATACTTTGATTCACAAGTTTATTCTTTTACTTCATCCTCGGTTATAATAAACAGAGATAAAGTGTGCTGTTCACTAATTAAACTCAGTACTGGAGTCAGACTCGAAATGCACAAAGCACAAACACGAAACAATTATGGAGGCTGGCTGACTATCAAGAAAATGTAAAACAAGTTTGAAAAGATGGTTAATGGGGCAGAATCTGCCCTGCTCTTGGTCTGCGTTGAATATTTGTAACAGAATGATACTGAGCCTTCAGCCTAGAAAATAAACCTGCACAACACTAGACAAATCAGGAGCTGGTGGTTAGGCAGTTGCCCCTGTGATCAGAAGGTCGTAGATTCAAATCCCAGGACTGCTAGTGGCAGCACTGTGGTACCCTTAAGAAAGATACTGTCCCCACAGCTGCTCCCGGGGGACTGGGTTCCTGGTTGGGTTAAATGGGTTAAATACAGAGAAAGGATTTCACGCTGTTCACACTGTGTGGTGTGCTGTAGTGTGTTCACGCATGATGGCCGCTTTACTTTACAAACACGTAACAACAATGAAAGCTGGTTGAGGTTTATTGAGAGAATATAAACACGTTTGAAAAGGTTGTTGATGAGACCTGCTGTTGGTCTAGTTGCATTGATGCATGAAATATTTGTTACAGAACGATACTGAGCCTTCAGCAGAGAGAATAAAACGGCACAAACCCAGACAAATAGCCCCTTATAGTCACATTCCTAAATGTTTGTGAAACATTTTTTCTGTAATAGTAGTACATTTTGGCATGGTACTGTGAGGACTGTAACTGGTTCAGTCCTGTACTGTGTGTGTGTTTGTGGGACTGTGAGGACTGTAAGTGGGTCAGTCTTGTACTGTGTGTGTTTGTGGGACTGTGAGAGACTGTAAATGGTTCAGTCCTGTACTGTGTGTGTGTTTGTGGGATTGTGAGAGACTGTAAGTGGTTCAGTCCTGTACTGTGTGTGTGTGTGTGTGTGTTTGTGGGACTGTGACAAACACAGACATAGTCCCACAAACACAGACATCGCACAGGACTGAACCACTTCCAGTCTCTCACAGTCCCACAAACACACACACACAGTACAGAACTGAACCA
>JBBIGA010115525.1:0-28888 GCA_037576975.1 Alestes dentex | reverse complement strand
AATTTTTAATGTACATAATATTTACTTTGTTTATACAAATAATATTTAGTTTGTATACTTCTCTCTGAAGAAGAACTCACACCCACTTCTTTCCTCTGACACAAATACACACACACACACACACACACACATAATCCTGCTCATACAGAAGCAATGAAGGGTACTGGATTTCATATTCTTGAAGCACCCATCAAATATTTCAGACTGCCAAATAATTCATGATCTAATTTGGATTTCCTTCCAGTGACATTTAACTGGCTAATCCATGGGTAGAGGGAGATTAGCGGACAGCTTTACAGAACCCAGCAGCACAAATGACTACAGTCAAGTCAGAACAACACTCATGCATAATGCATTTGGTTCAACTGTAGGCTATGGCTCCTCACAACAGTATTGCAAGGCTTAAAATAAATTGGGAATACGGAGAAATCCTGTTCACTTCACTGGAGGGTAAACAGGAATATTTCCAATCATGCCATCAGTGCACCGCATTGTGTCACTGAGAAAATAGACTAATATTTCTAACAGAACTGGCAGTTAGGGTTCTAATCCAAGCATCCAGTTATGTTACTTTAGCGGCAGTTCTGAAAGATGTGGCGCTGCTTGATATCTCAGAAGAATCAAATGCTAGCCTTCACCCTCCCAGTGCTATCATGTGATTGGTGGAGGTTTATCTAGTGGGTAGAATTCTTCATGACTAAATTACAGAGAACATTGTGGAAAAAATGCTATGCCTTCCTTTAGCATTCCAATCCTTTATTTATTCTATCAGTATCACCAAGCCCTTATCTGAATTCTTCCAGTATGAAGCGGTGTGATTATCATTGGGCTTCATATTACAGTGTATCACGAAAATCGGTACACCATCCTTAATTTAGCGTGATTACAAACGCAAGAACACGTGCTCTGAGGCCGGGCAGGATGGCACACGAGTGTGACGCAGGGCGGAGAGTAATATTATCAGGAAACTCATTTGAGGTAAATCTCCCATCTGACAGACGTCACACTTGAATACACACACCGTCTGGCTAACATTAACACACTACACCGCTGGACACGCACCTGCCAATTACTGTAGTACCTCTCTATTAACCTAATTAGAGAGAGAGAGGGAGAGAGAGAGAGACCGAGAGAGTGAGATGGAAAGAGAAATATAGAAAAAGAAAGACAGATGGAAAGAGAAAGAAAGAAAAAGAGAAAGAGATGGAAAGGTGTGGAAAAAGAGAACAAATTTGAAAGAGAGAAAGAGAGAAAAGGAGAGAAAGAAAAAAGAGAAAAAGAAAAAAACGTCAGAAAGAAAGAGAGAGAGCGAGGGAGAGAAAAGAAACAAGAAGCCTGCGCTAATGACCTCTTTAATCACCAACCCTGGCAGCATTGGAGAACACAGAGAAAAAGTTACAAGCAAGGCCTGTATTTACGATTCTCAGGTTTACGAGAAACGTGGATGTGTTTTTAGCTCAATGACGTATTTGATCTCATCTGTTTCACGGTGCTCGACGTCAAACAAGATGCGGATAATTAGCAACAAAACGGAAGGTGAGATGGGCCCCAACCATCGAGGTGATTGATCACTGCCGTTGGTGACTAGCAGCAAGGGCGACCCAAACAACCCATCATGTAATGAGATGCTGTGACAGGCAGTTGCCAACCAGAACCCTGATCCCACCTCTAATAGGTGGCTAACACATGGAGGTTTGTAAACAGCATGATCAGGAGAAGGTGGCATATTGTTAAAAGGTTAAAAAGTAATGATTTGCAAAGGAGATGTAGAGAACCACTTTGTGACGCCGGGGGGTGACCTGCCCACCAAGAGAAAGCGAAGGCTAAGGATGGCACCACCAGGGGAACTCGCGCTTCAACAGCTGCACCACTTGTCTTCGTGATGTTCAGATATCTCCTACACCCCTCACCGTCGAGTCGCTGAAGGGTCAGAGGAGATCTTCTGGACAACATGCAGGGAGTGTGTTACAGTGTATTTAACAGAATTCCCCTTCAGCATTACTCTAGTACCTTTTTACCATCAGCAATGATAAATTAGCAGAGCAGTACCACATCTGGCTCGGCTGCAAGACAAGGCCAGAAGAGATCCAAAATATTCTTTCATTTATTTCTGTAACCGCTTATTCCTCACTAGGGTCGTGGGTATGCAGCGCCTATCCCAGGGTCCACAGGCGCGAGGCAGGGACTCGCCCTGGGCGGGGCACTGAAGGCCACACACACTCACACCAACGGTCAATTCAGAATCCCCAATTCACCTGATGCGCATGTCTTTGGACTGTGGGAGAAACTGGAGGAAACCCACACCACAACGAGGAGAACATGCAAACAAGATCCAAAATATGAAGTCTATTTTGTTTCCATTAAGACTTCAGTTTTATTACCGTTTTCAACAAAGTTTTTCATTGCAAGTCTTTGTTTAAGCCTTAAAACCCTGTTATTACCAATACTGAAACCTTAATTATTGGTCAAATACCAATATTTGCATTAAAAAAACTATTTACACTGTTCAGGAGGTGAGTGTGATCTATTTCAGGACATATGTGTTACTTGTTTCATGCGTTTTTCCCTCTGGTATCCAATTCAGCATTTGTTTTGATATCAGCTCCTGTACTCATTCGATCATAAACATATTCAATGCTATGCACAAATTTACCTGCCCAAACATCATATTTTAGGCTACTGCAAACATAAAATTCATCCAGCAAGCAAAAATTTCAAACAGATATAGATTTATTATAATTAAGATTTATGTATGTATATGTTATCCATATGTCACTCCATGCTGTGAACTTTATATGTTGAGTTTAAAATGGCTTATATTGACTTTGAAAATGATTTAAAAAAAAAACCCTGATAGAGACACTTTCTATTTCCATTACTAAAACCAACTAATTGGTTATACTAACTTTTTATTCACAATTAAAATAGCACATAACTACAGAACTACTGCAATTCAGGATTAAAGGATCATGAAGTTAACAGTTCTGAGTCATTTTCGCTAGAAATTTGCTTTTTAGTTATATTTCTTTCCTATAAATATGTAAATTAAGAAAAATATCTATAAGAGCTTGATGGGAGGGTGACTGATACAACCCAGTCCACTTTCCAGGCCATCTAGTGGTGCGCTTCCACATTCCTGCCTGCAGGTCTTGTGAGGGCCCTGTTAACTTGTGTTTCAGTCATTCTCCTCTAGATGTCCCAATCAACTAGTATTAGAGTGGTCACCCCACCCACACTGGGCCTCGGGTCCCACCCCATCTCCTGACAGTAGTTCAGCCCTGCTCATTTACCTGATTAAGAGCTTCTGGGTCAGGTAATTAATTTAACTATGCAATATGTCAATGCTACGACCTTAAACTCTGTTACAGTGGATGAACATGCGAATGACTGACAGCTATTGATGTCTTTTTTATTGAGCGCCTGTCAGTGTCTTACTCTTAGATTAGACAAGGACACTTTTAAAGCATATTCAATTACAAGTCAACAGTGACTTAATCTGAAGCACTGCACAACCCTGGCAACATAATATTGTTCTCATCTGTATTGTGGTCTACCCTTCTTTATATCTGGACTAAGGAGTACAATAAAGTGATGACTGACGTCACTGTTCATAGGCATGTTGTTTTAAGCTGCGGTTTATTTCCTCTTGGGAGGATTTTCAGGAAGATTCTTTCCATCTGTTCTCACCATCATCCCCCCCCCGGCCCAGTTCTATAGCGACAGTACCTCCAAATGGTGTAGAGACCCAATGGATTGTATTCAGAGGTCTGACACTTAATTGTGGCCTGTTATTCAATATTTGATTGAAAAAATAAATGACCACTGGCAACAGGTTTTATGCTTCTGATTTGCATCTTTCATATTATTCTGCAAGTCGTCTAGTAATTTGTATCTGACACTAGTGGCCCCCCATTACAATGTCCATTTGGCAACACATTATGCAATAAGTCAATCAATCACATTGAACATTTATCATCAGTTTCAATATTTATGGCAAGTACAGGACCTCTGAGCGCTGGTGGGAGGCAGTTTTTTTTTTTTAATTAATGAAAAAGGGAAAATGGAAGAGAACAGACACCGAAATGAGCACTACATGGGCTGCTGGAGTTTAAGGTCTGGTTAGTGGAGAAGGGAATGTCTGCAAATACTCACACTTACACTACAGAGAACTTAGATCAAGCTTTGCGGTCTAGAATTCCACTGGTCTGAGTCATTTCACTGCAAGCTACAGTCAAGTATGACCTTTTGAAGAGTCCTGTGTTTAAATCCAGTGATGGTGGTTTTAAATCTGGGATCAAAGAGCTTTGCTGAAGTGGAAACGATACCATCCTCCTCGCTGGCTGAATTAAACAACAAGTCAACGACAGCCCAACACGCAACCCTTGCAACTTTGCTGAAGAGACCGTTTTTCTCAGGGGAAGCAACAAAATGGTAATAAAACCATTAAAATGAAAGATTGTGTGATGTTTCTTTTATCAGTTTGGCAAATAACCTGATAATCAGCATGCTAATGTATAGTCTGCTGGTCACTGTGGACAAATATAGATACGTCCTGATCCCATTGGGATTTCTTTTTCAATAAGAATATTATCTACATTATCCCTTGTTCGTTACTGCCTAGCTCACTCCCTGCACAAATAAAGGAGTGAGTTAAACGAATGAGTTAAATGAGTGCTGTCACTGTGGAGTTGGCGGTACCTGTTCCTCCAGCTTAATCTCTCATGGATTTACAGAAGCTCCAGTCCGTGTGAACGGCTGCAGGCCTTAACGTGACTGAAACAGCTTTCCTTTCTCTCAGAACACCCTTGCTGGTATGTAGGAATTTCTCTTTTTGGTTTGGTTAAAGGGATAGTTAGGTGAAGAACATCGTAGTCATCCAGTTTTCCAGTTCCATCAGATCTAGCTGATCAGCCAAAACATGCATGGAGTACAAATTTTGCTTCTTTAGTTTAGAATAGTCACCCAAGCTTTCCCCATATAAGTCCAAAAACCCAAAATGTGATGTGGGACAAAGTGTGACTTTATACAGCTCACAATAAGTCATACTGTGTCCTAAACCACATCCACAAGTCTGATCCACCTTAATGAATAGCTGGAAGTGGTTTGAGCAGGTTGAAAGACGTTTTGGAGCTGGATTTACGGAAAGGATTTGGGTGGCTATTGACTTCCGGTGTTTGTTAGTCACAGAAGCAGAACCTGGACTCCAAACAAGTTTTGGCTGACTGGCAACATCTGGCCTTGAATATTTAAAAAATGTGTACATTGTTTCTGCCAAAATGTTCACTTCATGGAATCTGACTTACATTTAAATAAATCAGTTTTAAAGTCAGCCAGTATTATTTCCAAGTGACAGAAATGGTCATGTAGCTATGGCCCCTAAAAACAAATTGTATTTGTTACATAAAAAACACACAAACATCACAATTTGACCTTAAACAAAATCACAGGCAAAGCTATGGGTCCTTTAATGAGAAGGGATATTTAGTGGATGAATTAAATTTACTAATAGACAAGATTTAGTTATTCACTTTATGTCAGATTGTTTCATACTAGTTAGGGTTAATAAATCACAGTTCCTGTACTTAAAAAAAGTCCACTGCAGTTCTGATAGTTATTATGACTACATGTCATAATTTATATAACTATATAATATAATTAACTATATAACTATAATTTTACTTTCAGGCAACACTTGATAATCCTCTTATTCCTGGCTCCACACGCAAACATTTCCTTTGTTAACTCTTACATGCCTTTAAAAGGAAATTCCATTAAAGTTTCATCATTTTCTGCATAATTAAATGGTTAAAATGTAAACAAAGTCATTTGATGTAAAATGCTCCACGTGTCAAAAATGGGAAAAATGGTAGTGAATGGAACCAGACATGGCAATGCCTTTAAAAACTCCCCCACAGAAAGTTACTACAGGAAATGGTTCTGAATGGTTCTGTTTTAGGATAGCTTTAAAAGGGTTTGGTCTTTTTTTATTAAATTTATTTATGGTGGAGAGCTGCATGCAAGCTGTTCTATGGCAAAATAGCTCCAGATTTCTTTCAGTAGGTTCACCCCTACTGTCATGAAATCTGGGCTTATCCACAATTACGCATTTCACATCAATCCACACTGAACCAACTTCCCCTCCACTGAGATGGTTTAGGAGAAATTTTGGCGTTTCCATGTAAACACAGTTATCTTCTAGTCACAGCCATACCAAGGCCTCTCTTGTTCCCTGGGATGGGCGGAGTGATACAGAAGTGATACTTCTGATCCTGACATGGAAATTTTCAGAAGTTTTTTCTGAGAACACCAAAAGTGCTGTTTTAGCTGTAAATGCATTCTGTATCTCTCTCACAGAAACGAGAAAGTGAAACTTTTTTTGACAATGCAAGCTAGGAACTACTTTTCCTCCCCCCCCACTCCCTCTGCTCCTAACACACACACACACACACACGCTTCATGAGGGAAGATCATACCGAGTTACTTGACTCCACTGAACTGTCAGTATCCCCTGACATGAGTACAGAGACCTTCAAATGTTTTGGATATCCACAGTGGTTCTCACTTAAATCACAGCAGAGTTCTATACAATACAATAAACACTTTGCTGGGTCCCTACAGATGCTTTAATTTTTAAACTATCAAGTGGATTATCAACATTTGGGTTAAGTTTAGGATTAAGATTAAAGTTTTGAGTTTAGATTAGATATAGCTTCAGCAAAATCATCTGAATTCAATTTACAGTGCAGCTGCATTTAGTAGATATTTAGTCGCTGGCTGGCATCCACCAAAAAGCATTATTGGCCTGTGTAGAAGTTCTTTTCTGAACAAAGGCTCTTTAAAGAACCACTTACAGGATATTTTCTAACATGGGGAGGAATAACTTAACCCTAAACATTCGAACAGTGTCATGGTTCCGTATGTAACTATGTAGTCTTTGCAGAGGAACCCCTGACGAACCGTTAAAAAAGGGTGTGCCCCGTGTTACTTGAGTATCAGTATTGGTATCAAGATGTCTCGGTGTAGAAGAGAAGAAAATCAGAGGTCTCGTCCCATATTTCTTCACAACTAGAGGATGTCTCCTCATGGCTTTTTCTCTCAGAAGACATAACTACCACCAGCCCAGACTTTTCCACAAGGCCAGCAGAATCGTCCTGGAGCGGGGTACCAGGACGAAGGCCATGTCTTTGAGAAAAATACCTCTGAATTAGTAAACAGCTGGGTTCTGGTTTCTCCTTCGAGTGTTGAGGGGGGGGGCGAGGGCTCGGGTTACCGTCCCGGAGAAACCGGAGAGGGATGTTACGGCCTCTCGTAAGAGATGTAATATTGACGAAGGCGGCCTAGGAGGACTAAAAGTTCGACTAAAATTTCCTTTTTGTTTTTCTTTTTCTGGGGAGACCCTTTCAGCTGGGTTAGCATCGTGCTAACGGCTCTGAGGAGATTTTCCAACGCGCGCGCACAAACTTCCAGAGCGTGCGGACAAACTCTAACGTTCTAGAACTCTAGGGCGCGCGAAAGTGCCAGGAGAGCTGTGGGTTCACTTACCGTCAATCTTGTTCTTGGGAGAAATTATTTAAAAAAGAGCCTTTAGCTGGACGTTTTCTGTTGCTCTCCTGTCTGGGCTTCTGCCTGCGAGTCTATACAACGCCCATCCACGTCTCCCCAAAAGTCTTTTTTTTTTTTTTTTTTTACATTTTATTAAATCACTGGGCGTGTGCAGGATGGTGAGCACAGGGGTGGAGAAACAAACCAGAGGCATGGAAAGGGGGGGAAGAAAAGTTCAGAGTAAAGGGTGGGCAAGTGTGGATGTGGATGTGCTCAGAGGTGTCAAATTGCATATGAGAAGAACAGTTTAATATTTAAAGGGGACATTCCACCCAACCAGATGCTGGGGTTGATGTGAAACAAAGTCACTCACTGTGGGTTTGAAGTGAAATGGGTCACTTTAACAAAAACTAGCCGACTAGTATCCTTCACATTATCTGGTGGTGAAAGGGGCCAAGGGTCACAGTGTCAGTGACATAAAGTTACATTTATGAAGTGCTAGGATGCTTGACAGAGGAAAGAGGGGGGGACATCAGTGATCAGGAGAAGATAACAGAGAGAAAAGAGGTAAGTTGAGTTTTAACTGTGGGGGGAGCCACCGGAGAAGACAGATTCCACTATCTTAAATGCCTTGGGAACCATTTTGGTCATTTTAAATTTCAGCACAGCCAGAAGATGAATATCTAAGACTGCAGGGGGGGGTTGGACGCAGACTTAGCTGGGGGGACCAATGGACAAATTGCAATAATGTAGTTGAAAACGTGTAGGCATTTTAGATAAGTTGACGTGTTTCAAAAACAAGGGCAGAATCAAAGATGACACCAAGGTCATGTACAGCGGGTGAAGGTTTAACAACAGTGCCATCAATGACCAGCTCTTGAATGAGATTTGGAGCCAATTAGCAAAATGGTCCATTTTAAGTTTAAAAAAATTTGCATTTACCCACAGTTTTAGGTCTTGAATGCAGCAGCTACTATAGCGCATATATAGCCATTTGTTATAATCCAAACCCTCCAGCGAACCTACACGTGTCTTCTGAGTTTTATAGTGTCCTTTTAAATGTCTGGTTCCTGCCACCACCACTGGGAACATTTCTAACCCTTTAAATGAAGCATTCTGCTGAGGGACTATTTAAATTATGTAGAACTTTAGATGAAAACTCCTTCTAAGGATTTCATTCCCCCCTCACAGGTGGAATCTGCAATGCTGAGCTGTAGGTGAGTCCTTGTCTGAGTTATTCATGCGTGTGGCAAGTGGAAACACGCAAGCTGAGTGCAGGTGATGCAAAAGGATTTCATTCACAGCTATGAAGATCATCAGCTTGGGACCACACCTCATGTTTCAACAAGAAGTTTCTCAACTCCCACAGTTGGACATTTTTATTAGGAGGGAGCCTGTGGGAACTGGACACTTGACATTACACATGTGCTGTTCATTGCCTTGAACTGAATACATGTACATTCAGAGGACATTGGATGGTCACATTCTCAGCAGTACACAGTGGAGTACACTTAACTCGGACATGTGCGTTCCAATTAGCGAGACAGCTGCCTACAGGCAGAGTCAGCTGGTTCAGCTGCGGCCTTCTTAAATAGTTCAGACTCTACTAGAGGACAGACCGTGGGCCGCTTCTGGTTTGATTAGTAATGTGTTTTGTCAGGATTGTCAATCTACAAACGAACATCTTTACAGATCTACAATAATTCATCATCATACTCAGTTTGAAAACTTATCACGTTCAGATCATCAACAGCCTCCATCCAAGAGTTTCCAAGTCTCAAAATATCTTCTAAAGAATGACCTTAAACAGGCTATTTTTTGAAGCCACCATGTTGGTTCGCCAGTTGACCAATGAACTGCCAGAACTCCAGGAAACTCAGCTCTCCGTCACTGTTTTCATCCAGGGAGGCCATGAGTTGCTCAACCCCTGCTGAGTCATTAGCATTCTGACAATAAGGGAAAAAAACTGTGTTAGTGACAAACATATTACTTGACAACCAATGACCAAGGTGAGGTTTAGATGATTCATTATTCCCGCACATACAAGTTGCCTCTTGCCTTTAGAGTCAGGCTAGAGACTCTCAGGCCGCTCCCTTACATCTTCATTCTGTCCAGCAGGCAGAGCAGGGGGACAGTGCATATTGCCCTCTAGTGGATGGTAGGGACAACTGACACATGCCATGTTTTTAAAACACAACAGTGTGTTTAGTACATTTATTCTTCAATCAAAAGTCAGAAGTGTCCATATTTCCCTCATATGTAAAGACAATATGATCCAATTCTACCAGATTTTATTTGAAGTGTGAAATGTGAATACAACATACTTCCATACAGAGTCCCAATGGTCTGTTAATCTTCTGTTAATGAGCCTCTAAGCAATCCCAGGGTGACCAATCAATTCTGATGGTCAGTCTCTAAAGATGCTGATTGGTCAAGGTGTTTTGGAAGGGCCAATTTATATATATTTATATATGTATACACAGTATTATGTGTGTATGCAGTACTATGTATACACACACACACACACACATAGTACTGTCTAGAGCCACCCAGACATTCTTATATTTTTAATGTGGTCTTGAGGAACAGTTCTTTAATTTTCAGTCCAGTCCCTGAACCTGACCAGTTTCAGAGGAATGTTTTTGTTTGTTAAGACACACAGTGACCTACGTATGAATCATTCAAACAGAACAAAGACACATAACTTCTTTATCTAGGCTCCTTGTATCTTTAGACCATTTGCAGCCTGTCACAGTAAAACATTTGTTCCAGTTTCTTTAATTTAACCTACTCGATATGCCAAAGATAAGACAGTTTGACAGGCGTAAAATAGTGATTTAAAGCAAAATATAAAGAAATTCACAGTACAGTATACAGCTATGGAAAAAAAAATGAGAGACAGCATAATGCTTTTGTAATTTGTGGGAGTGTGTCTGTGTGAAATGTGTACGTCAGTATTGTTTTATACACTATCGAGCACACATGATTCAAAATTCGAAACAAAAAATGTTTGGAGAAATAAAAAAAATAATACATATAAATAATTGAGTATACCTTGGAACTTTGAATCTTAAACTACACAACACTCTTACATTATTTTACAGTTGCAACAATTAAAACAGTGATGTTAAGAACAGAGTGTGTGCATGTATGACTCTGTTTCATCCATCAGAAACTGAATCAGGAGTGAAGCTGCTGGAAAACAGCACATAGAGAAGATGCTCTACACACACTACTGCACTCACAACACATATAGAGTAAAACACAGCTACACACAGCTACACAGCTCACACTGCAATAGTTCAGAAAAGAATAGCAACCTGTGCATTTTACACACACACACACACACACACACACACACACACACACACTAATTGTACAAACAGTGAACAGAAAAAAAGGGAAAAGTGGTCTCTTGTTTTTTTCCATGGCTGTATATTAGATACAAAGGCTTAAAACTATGGACGCAAATGTCTTATTCAGTATCGGCTATGTAAGACTACAATCATGGCAGTTTCATGTGGAATGGTGAAGTCTAAGTATAGGGATACCTTCATGTAGTTCGGCAGCTGGGAGCTCAGGAGGCTCTGGAACTCGTCTCTGCTTAGAGTGTGTGAAGGACCTTCCTTCCCAGCAAAGGCCTTAAACTGAGACACCAAAGTGTTGATAGCGGCTTCCATCGCAGAGAAGATAAAAGGGGGGGCACTGAAATGCAGCAGAATGTAAAAAAAGACAATAACAATAGTGCAACAGAATAGCAAAATAACTATAACAGATATAACAGATCAATAGTGCAAATGGTTTATGAAAAGTGACTTAGTGTTCATGCCTTAAAAATATGAGGAATGCAATAAAATGAAATAGCAGCAGGTGATGAGGGGATGAGACTAACATTCAATAACCTTCAGAAAGTACAGATTAAACAGCTGAGTTACATACATTGCACAACAATATATTAGGTTATTACAGTACTCTTGTGTTACTACAATGTATTATTTTATATATAATATGAAATGCCTCAGTGTAAACTGTGTAAAAATAAGAGACGCCTCTATATGAGTTGTGAATGCAGTAGTGTTTGTAGAGCAGCTTTTCTATGGTCTGTATTCCAGCAGCTTCACTCCTGATTCACTCCTGATGGAGTCACACCTGAATACACTCTGCTCTTAACATTACTGTTTTAATTGTTGCATCTGTAAAATAATGGAGGAGTGTTGGGTAGTTTAACTTTTCCAAGGTATAATACATTATTAATATGTATTATTATTTTTTTTAAATCATTTTTTTATTTGGAAATTTGTCAAAGTGTGGTCAATAGTGTATAAAACAATAGTGATATGCACATTTTACACAGACACACTCCCACATACTACAAAAGCGATAACCAGAATTGGCTGTATGTGTATATATACTTAAATTTAATTTACGCCAAAACAGTGTATAGTAAAAATTCCCTTTCTGTACACAATTAATGTTTAATGTGTCCGGTACAAATGGAAAGTCCTTGTTCTGGTAGAATCCATTTTCTTTAAAAGATATGGGCTGTCAAAGGCACCTTGTGCAGATGTGACAACCAACCCCATAGCGGGGTAGGTTGTCACACGTTATGGGGTTGGTTGTCCCAGTGTTATTCTAATTGGAGAAAATGAAAAATATAGAAAAAATATATATAAAATATATAAAAATATATATTTTTAAAAATGATACAAAATTTTTATTTTCAATGAAATGTCAAACGAAACACATCTCGTGCGTATAAAAACATCAAATAAGTTTCATTGGTCCCTTTTTAGACTCTTTAGATTCAAACATGTAAATGTAAAATGCCTAAATGTAAAACACCACAGGGTATGAATAAAGCATTGAGAAGCATTGATAAAATTTCGAACAAGAATAAAGCATTGAGAAGACCATGAGAAGACGAATGGAGCTCACCAGGAGAAGAGTGGATCCAGTTACAGGATTGAGCTCGGATGAATGAATATCTTCCTTTTATGTATCCATTGTTTTTCCAAATGTGTGAGGAAATCAATCATTAACTGGGATTTCTTCACTGTCAAGACTGTCAAGATTGGTGTCCGGCCGGAGATTGCGTAATTTTCCAAAGCACAGTGCTTGAGGAAAATATTTTAAAACCTTACAGCTGGCAGAAAATCAGCTGGCAGTGGCTTTATTGCTCCGCCAGGCTTTACCAGTTATGGGCAATTGCATTCATAATAAGTCATTAAGAATTTCATATTAATTTATAGGACAAAGGCGAAATCAACTGATTTTGTTTTGGTTTTGGTTTTGATCTTGGTTAATAAACTATTATAATATACTGTATATGGAGAACAAGTATCATGATTGATTCCTGTCATAATATTGGATCTATGACAGATATCTGGAACAAGTGCAACATTTAAACAAAGGATCAAAGGTTCTTTCTGTAAACTAGGGATGCCTGATGCCCTCCTAGAACACACTAAACCTGGTGACTGAGGTCAGTTGACCCAAGTGTGTTTTGAACGGGTTGCCTAAATATTTAATAAAATAATAAAATCAACAATAATAACATTCATGAAATCAAATGTCAGAAGTTGTAGAAAAGATTTAGCATTAGTTACACTAGTGTTCAGAAGTTCACAATTGTTTTAGCTATTTTAGCTATTGTTTTAATTCATTCAGTCTGGAACTGAAAAGTCATTAAAAGGTATTTTTCAAGCTTTTATTCAACATTAAATGTTTCTCAAAAATTCAGAAGTTATTAAATGATGCATAATTCACAACCGATTTGCATGATTTTTTTTCTCTTGAGATTTAACATCTAGCTGATATAAGAATTCTAGCTGATATAACACAATTGGTTGTGGGTGGTTTCCTCCAACCATGTTGATCTGTGGTTCTGTCTTCATCCATCTTGCATTGGTGGTACAGGCCAGATTTGCAGTATTAGTGCATTAAAATGTGTGTTTTCTGTAGAGGGTGGGGATTATTAACACTTAGAATATCAATGTTACGTCATCTGATCAGGGGTGCCTAAACCTGTATATGAAGCCTATATATTTATGAAAGCTCTTTTGTGTAGGACAGAATTAGAACATATTAAATTTTGGGCTTACAGTGAACAAGCCCATCTTGTTAAACTAGATAAGCTGGTTAAGATAGATAACCTTCTTTTAGCTTGTCATAACATGGCAAATTTCTGAAGTAACTATGATCATATATCACGTCTGGTGATTCTAGGTTCCAAGGGCCTAAAACACAAGGTATACTTAAAACAGAAGACACACGAGGAATGGGTAGAGTGAGGGTAAATGTGAGGGTTGACCGACACAAAGCAATGAATAAAGGCATCTTAAATGTACACACTTAAAACTAAACCAATTGCCAAAGACAATTACTTAACACAAAACACAAGACAGGTGACCAAGAGCATGAAGCTCAATATTAACACACATCTTTTTAAAATAAAAGTCCCAATTATAAAACTAAAACGATAGCCGCCTCTTGCGGCCGCTGGCCGGGACATTACATCATAAAAATTCAATGATATGACAACCTTTGTTTTAAATGCTTACATAACAATGGGAAAAAATAGTGCCTCAATCATGGAAACATCCAATTACCATTTTGACTCCAATGGTTATGGATTGAAATCCCCAGTTAAGGGGGTGTTTTCAAGCTCTGTTTGTGCGTGACATTAGTTTTAAACACAATATAAAACACCTGATCTAGCTTATCAAGAGTGTCTGAATATTTCAGGCATGTTGGAATGCTTTAGTGAAGTAGACAACCAGGAGCAGATACTCCTGCTTATCCTGAAATTTGGTCAGTGTGTCTATGTCATATTTCCCACCAACAGTAAGCAACCGGCAGAATTTCATCATTGAATTTCTGTCGAACTTCTAAATATGATCTCTCAAAATACTTTCATTGTAGCATGCTTGACTCCTTTTCTTTGTGGCTGCTCTTCATTACCGCATTCATTGAGCGTCCTGGACAAAAACAACAAACAAAAAAAACAAGAAAACAAGGCATTAGATCATGGGTGGGAAACTAAGGGCCAAAGTCTGGCACACCATGGAGTTTCCTCGCTTTAACACTGCAGTTAAAGTATAGCATTTGATGTAGTTTTGTGGATAATACCACTGCTCTCCATGTAGCAGAGTAGGGCAAGCACACTGAGCTAAACCAAGACTCTTAACTTGACATTTGCCTGCACGTCTATATAGGGATGACCCAAATTATTTCAATTTCAATACATTTTGGCTTATTGGTATTTACAGGGCAGATGTGTCAATGTATGATAAGAGTTTAGTCTAAAGGCACAACAAAGTTTAAATCATCTTAAATATGTAAGTATAGGGATGCTTATCTGAGCACCACTAGTCCATGGTGAGGGCAATGCTTAAAGGGTTATGGGAACCACAAAGCTCAAATCTGTTGGCTGGGAACATTCTGGCAGCAGATGAGGAGGGGAACATTCATAACTGCAATCGCTTCTGTTGCTGTAACTGAAATCCTGATGGCAATAGGTAAAACAACAATTCTAGACATGAACCTGGCTTTAAAAAGCTGTATTTGGATGGGGGGCTACAATCATGACTTCCATAGCAACATACAGCACATAAGCAGAGACTATTTCAGTATTTGAACTGCTTAAAATTATGGTTCTTTTTATTTTGTTATGGGCGATTTTGAGTTGTTTGAATACTGTGAAGTGCTACTCAAGCCAGCCCCATTTCTGTGACATCTTCTGCCAAATGCCTTAACTGTAATGTCATGTCTCAAAGTTAAAGCTGCATCCGAGTAGGAGCAAAGGTCTGGGAGGGAAAATCGCCTCTTCACTGAAGGCTGCATCCTTAGCTCTGAGACCCATCTTGCATCTGATGAGTTGAATTTAGGTGTGTTTGAGCAGAAAATATCACCAAGTTGTGCTGGAGTTCCCCTCCCTTGCAATGATTCAGAACGGGGGTAAAAGACAATACATTAACAGTTGTTACACTTGTTAAAGCATGCTTTGAGCTTGTACCAATTCCTGCAGTCGAAAAAAATTAATGGTTACTTCAGTTGGTAAAACTCAGTTGAACATTAAGCCACAAACACCTCTGGTACACTGCTGTGACCAACTCTACCGAAGACAAGAGACGAGTCTGGATTCAAGATGTTCTTCCAGCTCACTTATTCCCTGCATTTTACCCAGTCCCAAGTCTTTCTTACCATGCCACCCTTCATGATGCTCCGTTTCAGGCACTCCCAGAAGTGTTCTTTCTTTGCCACGTCCCCTGGCCACTCGAGGTACGTCTGACTTCTTACAAGGGTCACCAGGCTGGACAGCAATCAAATAGCAATCAAACAATCTCCACAATCTGCTCTTCAGCTGAATGGTTCAAAATTAACTCTGGTTCCTGCCTCTATGAATGAATTCCAAACATTTGGCATCTACATTAAACCACTAACATCCTATCCAGTCGAAA
The DNA here is from genome assembly GCA_037576975.1 of Alestes dentex. Classification (NCBI taxonomy): domain Eukaryota; kingdom Metazoa; phylum Chordata; class Actinopteri; order Characiformes; family Alestidae; genus Alestes; species Alestes dentex. Next base: position 12,887 of record JBBIGA010115525.1, on the reverse strand, counting down.
TTCTAAGTGATTTTTCTTTGAAATGTAGATGTTTTTTTTTCCAAGCAATGAAAGCTTACTTATGTCTGTCAGTGGTAATCTTAAACTTTCTGATTTGTTCTCTTTACTATAACATTAGCATTAATGTTTACCGGTGAAAAGCGCTGAGCTCGAAGGGGGAGATATGCTCCAGGAAGATAAGAATGAGACGATGCTTCTGTTCTTCGAGAAGCCGATGTGTCGCCACTCGCATCTCCAGGCTGCACCAGTCGCTGCGCAGATACCGGCGACTCAGCACACACACTGTGCACCGACTGCTGTAGATGCTTTCACCGATATTGTCCACAATATCTTTGCCGACCTAAATATTAGAAGAGGTATCTTCTAGCTCAGCCATGTGCAAAAGTTCAACCCCTCTGTTCAATGGACACCATTTGTTGATCATGGCATTTTCTATGGCATAACATTCTATGTCTTTTGATTGGGTTCCCGAACCTTTGCGTGCAATCATTTTTCCATACGTATTGTAGTACTGTAAATATATATTGTTGCTGTCAAACATAAATGGTGTACCTCCAAAATGGCAATGTTACAGGAGAAAACAAAAACCTTTCTTCACTTATAAAGGCATTTAATGTGCAAGTGTTTGCCAATCAATCTTGGACCATTTCTATTGGTCCATCCATCATGAAGTTCTAACAATGTAAAGTTTTTTGTTTTTTACCCATGTTCCAAAAAACTTGTACAAATTTGCATCCAAAGTACACATTAGTTATAAGAAAATGGATAGATCAATTGAGAGAAAGGAAAGCAACAAAGACTTTCCAATACATTTCAGACTCACAGCAGTGTAGGACCATATGAAGCTCACCTCAAAGTCTCTATGGTGCAAGCAGAGTCGCAGCCTTGGCTGGCCTTGTTCCTCGAGTCTGGAAGCTAACTCCCCAAAGACCCAGGCTTCATCATGGCTACTGAAGGACACAAATGCGTCATATTTCACCTCCTCTTCTCCTTGTGAGTCCCTTTGTCTTCTCCTCATCCACTTTCTGCCAAGCTTCCTCTCTAAGTGCCCCCTCAGGTGAAAGAAGAGGATCACGCAGGGCCAGTAATAAAAGTGAGTTGCAACAGAAGCCAACACCAGCAGAGTGATGGTGACTGACGTGACCATATAGCACAGGTACTGCACATCTGTCTGACACAGCTTTTCCATGGTCTCCAAGTAATTCCGACTCTTATAATGCGAAATACATTGCTGGCTCTGCAAGTTGACCACCTGCACTTGGCGCGAGCTCTCTGCCCAGTCAAGGAACCAGCCGTTTTTACAGTCACACTGGAAGTCCAACCTGTCGAGCACAACCACTGTCAGAGATGGCACCACATCAAACATCCCATCCACTAAAAGCAGAGGGCTGGTAACATACATACGCAGCAGCACTAGTGACTGCAGATCTCTGAACATGCTTTTTGTTAAGAAGTTAAGACGGCAGTTGAGCAGGATGAGGATCTGGAGTTTTTTAAGATTCCAGAATATCATGCCTGGATCGGTGTGGTTGGAAAGATTGAGATTGATTAATTTGAGATGTTTGAGATGATGCAGAGTGTTGATGTCTGTGTATCGCTCATATTCTTTCTCAGCATCACCGCTGTACTCAAAGGATTCAATGTTTGTGGGATAGCTCCAAAAGAAGTGGGTTTTACATTTAAACAATAGTTTGATTTTCAGCCTCAGTTCCTGCACTGACCTAAGGGCTGTATTGTTACAGTCATCAATATATATGTTATATATATTTAGATTAAGGGCAAAGGGTCTTTCAAGGGGAGAAATGACCCCGAAGTGCATGAATGACAGAAGTGGTCCAGTATCAATGCTGAGCTTGCGGATTTTTGGTGGAAACCCATAAAAAATCAAGCTAAGGTAGAGCTCAGAAAACATCAGTGTGCCCAAAGTTATTTCTTGCAGCTGCTGTTGGTTCCTAAATGTACCTTCTTCGATCTTATGAACGTCATTATTGCCAAGCAGCAGGACCTCCAAAGCCAGAAGAGACTCAAAGTCTGAGTAGGCAAGCTGCTTGATCTTATTAGAGTCAAGTTTCAGAATTCTGAGCCTTCTAAGACCATTCAGGGCCCCTTGAAGCAGAGTTTCAATGAAATTGTTGCTGAGTAGAAGTTGCTCTAGTAAGGGCATGCAGGCAAACTGGTTGGACTTGATTTCCGTGAGTGAGTTCTTCTCCAGATTCAAGCTGGTGACATTCCAGATGCCATTAACGGTACTGCAAAACGATGCTTCTTTCAAATCCATGTTGACCATTGCTAATGATGTGATCAGTGCTGCATTTTTCCAAAACCCAAAATTGACTTCTTGTATCCTGGAGCTCCACATGTTCAGCATCCTCAAGAGCATCCCACACTTCTGTAAACTTTTTTCAGACAGCGTGTCTGCTTTAATATGATCAAGTTCAAGTGTCGACACACTCAGACAAACAATCATGTGGCACAAGTCCTCAAAGTCAGTGAAAAGCATTTTTGACACATTCCCAGAGATGTGGACATTGCTGACCTGGCCAATCCCAGATTTCCAAAGGCTGCTGATGGATTCTCCATGGAACTCCAGGAAAAGGCTAGATAGATTCTGGAAAACCTTCAGAGAATCTGCTTGAATGACCTGGATGGGGTTCCCTTTCAGGTTTAAGATTTTAACTCCAGAGAGCACTGTGGACTTTGCCATACAACTCTGATTCGATATAGTTAACACTCCACTGTCCATCAGAGACAGATGCTGCAACTGAAACATATCATCAAGATGACAGAAAACCTCACTAAGGTCCTCCACGCAAACTCTTGCTAGCATCAGGCTCTCAAGCCCAATGAAAGGGTCCAGTTTTGAGTGGGCAATATTTTTAAACTGGAAACCTGTCAGTTCCAGTTCCTTCAAATTGTCCAAGCCAGCAAATGCTTGAGTTTCCAAAGAAACATTTCGGCATTTGAAGAATGCATCAAAAATAATCTTCAAGTACTTCAGGTTGTAGAGGCCAAAGAAGGCATCAGATTGAACCCCATTCAACTGTCCTCCATAGATAGATAAAAACTGCAAGGATGGCAAATTTGAGAAGGCTTTTTCCGGAATCAGCCTTGCATTGTGAAAGATGCAGAGGGATCTGACTTCTGTTCTGACTTCCTTCAGATCTGTGCGGAAGTCTGAGATGTTGCATTCTGCATATGGGCCAAGACCCGGATGATATTCGCAGGCGATGAAGTTGCCTATCTCATTGAGAAGGTTCTCCTCAAAGCTGAAACAATGCTTAGCAATAATACTAGACGCCACCTCACACTGGCTAAGACACAGCAGACAGAGAGCCAGAAACATCTTGAAAAATCTTCTTGTTTGAGGAGTGGTGGTCTCTTCCAGTTGGCAGTAGCAAATATTTTATTCATATATATCAGTTAGGGTTTGTCAGAATTCTTCAGTGGTCCACAGTCTCATACCTTTCTATAAAAAATACAAAAATAAGAAAAAAACTATGCATGAATCTCCTAAGGTTTAGCTGTTCTTGTGACAACACTACACAAGTGCGCCAGGTTGAAAATGTGATATGTGAAAGTTACTGCATAAAGAAAATATTTGTCTTTATGCAGTAACTCATTATAATTCTTCTGTCAGAACAACCCTTATATCACCATTTTATATTTGAAAAAATATAGAAATGGTCAAAAATGATGGATTGAAACATTATGTTAACGTGCATTAAAAGTTGGGAATGTACACTAAACCAGTAATGTCTCTGACCTCATAAACATTGATTTTTATGTTTTTAATATGTCCTATTTGAGGTAAGAATAAATAAAAACTGATGAAGCAGGATGTAGCTTCTTAAAAAGAGATGTCCTCATATAGACCCACTGGGTTTATTTAATTGCATGACACAATAAAGTCGCTAGTGTCTAAAACTAAACTTGCAAACAATGCAACACATCTGGATCTGGTTCCACACCAAGATCAGATTTCTTCCCAAATCGTCCCAGAGCTGTGTGTCCTTATTTTTACACCTTCGCCTTGCAATTTAACAGTTAGTCCCGGTGTCTTCAAATGAGTACTTGCTAATAAACAGGGTCTTAGTTTGTTAATATTGCTAAAACGTATAAACTTCTAATCACATATCAAACCAGAATTGTTATTAAGCATAAATAAACCAGCATTGATGAGGTTTTTGTACTTTTATCTTGGATTTTACACTGGCTTAGTGTATTTGGGCTTTTGATGACAAAAAATATGTCCACAAATTATGACCAAATCTAAGTTAAGCAGAATGACGTATAAGGTGCTGAAAACCCTAAATGAAATGTAATCTCCTCATAAGTGGATGCACAGTCTCAGGAGGTTTAAGGGAAGATAGTACAGGGAGATCTCAAAAAAAGTTAGAAATGTAAAGAACAAAAAAATAGTTTTTTCATTGAGTTTTTTCAATTTCCCGTTCATTCCATAGTGATCACTTCCCCAGTATGTGTCTTACTGGCTAATGCAGTTCTGTTTTTAAAAAACTCCTACAGTACTGACATTCCTAAAATTTGACATGTTCATTCCTGACCTTATTTGGAGTGCTATTACAGAAGCATTTTTCATGTGTTGCAAATAGCTGGATTTTTCACAACATCATCACCTCAAAAATGTTTTGCAATTACAGTGAATTAGTTATGTAACAAACAAAAAAAAGATTTTTGTAATCTGGTCTAACATTCTAGCCAAAACTACATATTATGTATCATAAAACAAACTCACCTGCAGCATTATGCCTTAAATATAGTTTATTCAGCGCAGTATTAGTCCTACCACCATTGAGTGAATACCAAGTGTAGTGAAGATCCGTGCCACAGAAGTCACCTATTTTTAGACAGCTTTGAAACCTCTTCAGTAAAGAGGAACCGAAAGGAAGACGAATGGATGTTCCACGCTGAAGGTCAGGGCTGAAGTTGCATGTTTATGATTGTACAAAAGCACAACATATTTAAAACGAAGGAATCTGTTTACTACACTCTCCACGTTAGAAGTGTTCCTGCACTTTTGTAATGCAAGATTCCTGTTTAGCTCCTGAAGCTAACAGATAGGGAACAAACAAACCACCAAAAAATGTGCTCGTGCAAAAGTTGTAGCACATTTTATATGAAGCTTTCCCCCCAATATTTCAAACTCATCAAATTTAGAAAAATAGAAACATTTGAGGGTGTTCTCTGTAGGATTAAATCTTTTTCCATCAACATTTAAAACATGTGCACAAGACACAGGCTATTTCCAAACCTAGCCTATAACAGAATTAGTAGTAACAAATTCTAATAATAATAATGCTAGGGCCATTACATGCCTTTTAATTGAATTCTATAATGTCTTTACTAGGTGTGATTTGTATTTTGCTGTTTGGTATTATTAGCATTAGCATGGTAGCATGGTGGAGCATGTTTGGATAATCTTGGACTTTGAGTCCACCAAGGCTGTAAGAATAATACCACAACAAAAAGACCACATCTGTTCAACAGTGCTTCAAACTGCCATTCTGAGTACTCATACTTCAACAATAAAACTTTCAATGTTAATCGTTCCAGTGAATGTACCGTATTAATGAAAAACTCTTCATTTCATCATCAGTACGGGTACTTGTCTGTAGAGAGGAGCATCCTATAAAAGAGGACAAAAATACATTAAGCGTTAAGCCTGGGTTTCTTGCTCACTCTCTCTTGTTCCTGTTTTCATTTGAGAACTTCCCAGTGTTGATTATCGCAGAGCATACAGGATGCTCATTATACATGCTTCACTGATGCTGCCTTTGCATTTGGGCTCATGGGGTCAAAAAGATAAAACTAAGCACATTTTCATGGCTTCTGAGCCTCTTGTCCACTATATTCCATTGACTTCCATCTCCTCAACTTTTCCTGAACTTCTACACCCAGTGGACCAATATGCCCTGAGGCACAACATGTAGATCACAATTAAAACCCTATTAAAACACTTGAGTGCATCTTAATGCATGCTGACTGTTGAACATACATTCCTTAGGTCCACCTACCACCTACACTCCTCGTTCATTTCATCAACTCCATACAGGTAACCTTCGCAGTTTACCCTCTACCCGCTTTGTTTAAGGCTCACTGATATGCATGAGGAATCTACCCGCTTTGTTTAAGGCTCACTGATATGCATGAGGAATGATGATGGGCCTGTGTAGCTGCAGACCAGTCAGACTGCCCATGCTGACTACTGACCATCACCAAAAGCACCTCTAATGGGCTTGTGAGCATCAGAACTGGACCATAGACCAGTGAAAGATGGGGTCTGACCTGATGAATCACATTTTCTTCTACATCACGTGGACGGCCAGGTGTGCGTGTTACTTACCGGGAGAAGAGATGGCAGCAGGATGCAGTATGAGAAGGTGAGTCGATGGAGGCAGTGTGATGCTCTGGGCAATGATCTGCTGTGAAACCTTTAGTGTGGATTTTACTTTGACATGTACCGTCTACTTTGACACGCACTTTTTCATGGACACTGACGATTTGCCGTAGTCTCAAGCTTGTCCTGCTGCTTAGATCTACTACTAACATCTTCAGAGATCGTCATGAGTCCATGCCTTCATGGGACAGAGCTGTTTTGGTGGCATGAGTGGACCTCCACAACATTAGACAGGTGGTTCGATCATGCTTTGGCTGATTTGGTGGAGACTCAACAGAAGTACAGATTTCAACAGGGAAGACGCTTCTGTACATTTTGCACAATTGTTTTTAATTTGCTTAGTTTAACACATTAGAAGGAAACCAGAAAAAAACTGTTCTGTGCAAAAGTAATGGCACAGGATTTCCCATTTCAAGGCCAATCAGATGCAGCAGGTCTCTTGAAGGATACATGGTCAACCAGATACTTCCAAGAACATTCCCATTTTCCTTGTTATTACAGTAATTTAAACCAACAAATATGAAACTTTGTAAATGTGATTTTTATTAGAAGCAAAGTGAAATGTGCATGGTGTGACAGCTATGTGGATAACTCCACATACAGAAGCTCAGAGTAAGGGGAACTGAAAACAATGCATTTCTACTTTAAAACATTCTGCTGAGACACTTCATTAAAATATATGTTTCTCCCGATACAGAGAACACTCTCACTAATTTAAAGAACCTGCATAAGGTAAACAGAACCTGCAAAACAATGCCTTGAAAGGTCACCATTTGAACAGTATGCATCAAAACTGTACCGATTGTACATCAAAAGCAGTAACGTCTAAAATTACTTACATTGTCAAAACTGCCAGCTTTTCAGAAATATGAGCAAATATGTAAGTATGTGTTGTAACACACTTTAATGATGGAACCCTGTGTACATATTATAAACAAATGGAGCTTTCCTTAAATTGCAAAACTGCATGGCCTAAGCCATAACAAGTACAATCTACATATGCCAGGACACCCTGATAGCATATAAAACGTGCCCAGCTGTTTTTCTCGAAGCCTATCCAATATAAACACATTAACCATTTGTAACACGAAAGTTTAATAAATAATAACAACAAAAATAGAATCCACAAATTTGAAACTCGATCAGTAGTCCATACCAGGGATGGTCGTGTGCGGAGGAGATCTTAGCGCTGCTTAACAAAAAGCTAAGAATTAATTTTCTCTTTCATAATAACTAATAAACTATAGGTATAGATTTTATTAACAAAATAAAACAGAAGTTTTAAGGTAGTACCCTTTTAGTTACCTGACCACAAAGAACGGGAACAGTGTGCTGCTCACCACACAATCATCTTAAGACCACCTTTTACCCACCATAAGACCATGGGCAACATTTACAGCAAATGATGTAAAACTAAACAGAAAACGTGTCTTCCAAATGATGTAAGAACAAAAAAAATGACCTAATTAAAGTTACAAGGTTTCCGGTGGACAGTCGGGTGCTCGTCAAGCAAATGGAACTGGACAATAAATTTTATCTGATAAAATAAACTTCTGGAAAACGGAAAGCTATTTGACTAACACACATATTTATGGTGTATTCAAATTAATGCGTTTGCATGAGGTACATGGTGAGACACCAGACTCTTTGGATGGTTTATTTGAGCAAAACATTCAGGTGATGTGTCTGGGTTGAACTCGTCTACACTTTAAAGTGGTTTTAGAGGTTTAACACCCCCATTCATTAATGAGTTGAATCAAATGTAATTTTAATGCTCACCCTCACAGCTCCACTCACTTGTACCCTCAACCAGCACAGCGATTGTGTGCCATGTTGCCTGTTTAGATGGAACCTTTCTTATTTAATAGCCCGAAAACTGGAGTAAACAAATAACACAAAAATTATTGAACGAAAAAAACCCAACATCAAAAGTAGTGGACTGACTAGCGGACTTCTACAGCAGTGAAACGGTTCTTCCATAGCATAACGTTTTGAATAAAATGCAAACAGTAGAAAAATGTGGTTCCCTCAGATAATATCTGATTTTCCTTGTTCTTCAAGGGGTATTTCACAAAGCAGGATTTTGTGGTTAGCCAGATCATTTAAGTCCCAGTAGAAGAGGTGACTAACGTTCTTCTTGGTTAGTCCTCACGTACGGCTTGACATACCACTGATCAGCCATGATATGTTCGGTGTTATATACGTTTCAGTTGGCAATGCAAAGTTATCCTTACCTATTTACCGCTAACGCTAGCCTGCTTTGTGAAAACTCCCAGAAATGTAGACGATACCATTCAACACCATTATCCCCACAGTTCCTTGCGGTACCATCACTTTCTTTAGTACCTCCTTCATCCCTTCAGCCAGAGGATCTCTTCCTTCTATTCACCTTCTTTTTCTCTTCATTCCCTGCTCGGTCTGTGAGTGCGAATTTCTCAATCGCCTCTTTTGCGAATTCCTCCATCTCGTCCTCCATCTGCTCATCCTGCTCTTCTTCCGCCATGTCTTCCAGAATGTCTGCCACGTCCTCCACAAACTCGCCAAATGGTATCTGGTCGTGAACGAAGACTCCATTGGAGAAGAACTCACCGATGAGCTTATTCAGCTCCTCAGTTTTAGAAGCTCGGCCCTCCGGCCCCAGCAGCTTGGTCAAGTAGGACAAGAGCAAAGCGTCAAAATCATGACGACTAACAGGTGCGAGTCCTTCTGCATGGGCACAAGCTGTTACTCCGCTGCATCCTTCTGTCGAGCCGCGGTAATGTCGGATCCTTTCTCTCTGGTCAGCCCAGTAGTTGTCATGCACGTGGTCTTCGCTCAGCTTTCTGTCGCTATATGAGTGGTGGGACGCCTTGTCCTGCCTGGATTTGTCCTTTTTGCTCCACTTTTCTCCACTTTTCTGGTAGTCACCTTTATGTTTTTTTTCTTCCTTCCTTCCCTCTGCTCTGTCTCTGTCTTTTGACCACTCTTTCTCTTTCCCACTCCAGTGCTTGTCCTCACGTTCTTTCCACTCCTTCCTTCCATTGTTCGCTTTTTGATGATCCTTCTCTCCTTTCCAGGTGTTCTCCTTCCGGCCTTTTCCCTCAGCTTTCGGGTTACTGTGCTCTTTTTCACCATCCCACTCGCCCCGCTCTTTCCCATCTTTCTTCCTTTCGTTTTTCTCTTTCCTTTCTTCCTTTTCCTTCGAACCGACCTGCCTACCCCTTTTCCACTCTTTCTCATCATTTCCATCCTTTAGGTCACCGTGTTTCAATTCTTTATCTTTTTTCACTTTATCTTTCGAGTGCTTCCCTTCTTTTGTCTCCCATCTTGCACCATCCAGCTGCCAGCGTTTCTCCTTTTTCCACTTTTTATCTCCCTCCTCTTTAACGTCTCTCTTTACCTGACCATCTTTCCATCGTTTGTCATCTTCTTTCCTGTCCCTTTTCCCACCTTCTTCATTAAGCTCTCTTTTCGCTTCACCGTCTTTCCACCTTTTGCCATCTTCATGCTTTTTCCCCTTTTTCCCTTCTTTCTCATCTTTACGCGGTTTCCCGTCTCCTTTTGGCCTCCATTCCTCGCCTTCATCTTGAACGTCCTTCTTTTGCTTTTTTCGGTCTTTTCCCTCACGACCTCCCTCCTTCAATGGCTTTCCCTCCTTTACACCTCTGTCCTTTTCCCATTCCTTCCCCTGCTTTGATTCTTTCCTCTTTTCTTTCTCTTCTCTCACTTTTTCCTGTGGTTTCTTATCCTTTCGCTCTTTCCTCCCCTGGGTGGCTGGCACTTCTCTTTCATGTCCAGCAGAGGGCGTCACAGAGGCTGACAGAGGAGGCACAGCTTGTGCGCCATCTAGAGGCAAAAAAATTTGATCAATCAACAAATTGAGGTAAATTCAAAGCTAACTTGAGTAAAACAAAAGGTGGTGACTCAAATTTCTGCAGTATAACTGGCCAGTGAGTGTTTCTATTACAGCAAAAAACCTAATAAATGTACCAGATTTAATTAAGGCAAGTCAATGTATATTGTTATGACCAATAATGTGACAAAACCAGGAGTAATTAAATATTATATAGTTATAGAAAACATATAGAAGTAATTCTATATTGTAAAGTTCTACCCGTACGGTCTGGGGCCCTTTTATAAATTATGTAAAGAAACAATGGCCCTTTATAAAATACAGCTAGCCTCTGTGTAACATGGCTTCCTAACTATTTTTTTGACTTTCTGCCTTGATGGACTCACATCTCCCACTCCAACCTTTTTTCCCTCTTATTTTTCTTCTTAGTCTAAAAACCAATTCCATTTTAGATAAAATATAGTAAAAAAGCTCAGTACTTAAACAATTTTAGGATATAGAAAAAGGTACTGTCTGGGGAAATGTTATTATATGGTATAAAGAATGTACTCTCAAGGATGCAACATGATCCTCAAGGTCCAAATGACACCCTTAATATAATTTAAAGGTACAGTACATTCACTTTCCTACAGGAAAGGGCTAAATGTGTACCTTTTAATAATGCTTTTATAAGCAAAAACTAAACAAAAAAGCCATAAAATAAACAGTCAGGACAGAAGTTGAGTTATGCAATAGAACAACAGGCACTGAAGACATTTTGGGTGACAGCATTTTCAACCTGAAGGTTTTTTACTTCCTGATAGTGTACATGTATTTTTGAAGTTTGCAGACAGGTAGCCCAAATGCCCCAGTATATAAAAGGCTTTGAAAAACTCTGACTACACAGATTTTTTAAAATATATTGGTCATATATAACAATTGACTGTTTGTAAAATAATAACAGACACCCTTCTCTGTCTATCGCCAATGTACATAAAACCTGTAAAATGCTCTTAGGGCTGCACTAAAAATATTTTGTGAAGATAGATAAATAAGATGTCATAATGAAAAGATGTCCAATCAGACAATTTTACTGCTTTGACAATACCCTCGATACTGACAATCTGATTCTGCGATACAGACAATGCCCTCATGAAAGATCATCACGATGCAATTTATAACAATAATGTCGCCCAACCCTCCATTAAATCTGAATTTTGGTACCTGTGCTCTGAGCCAGTTCTGTAACTTTATCTCGTAGGAGCTCCAGCTCTTTCTGCATGGCTGAAAGAGACTCCAGATCCTTCTTTGCTCTCTCACTCTCTCTCGTCACCTTTTCGTTCTCTTGCTCAAACTCCTTCTGAAGAGCCGGCAGTTTATCCAGCTCTCCTCTCATCCTCTCGTTCTCTGCCTCCAGCTCCTCCCTCCTCATTCGCTCCTTGGTCCCTTCCTCCACTTGCAGTTGGGCTGCTTTCAGTTTCCCTTCTTGATCCTGCGTTCAGAAGTTGAAACAAGAAGACTGTAGAATGAACAAGGTGCTGCAAGTGGACAAACAATGTGTAGGTATGGACGCCTACCTGAAGCTGCGCCTGGAGCATAGCAAGCTGCTCGCTCTCCTTTGCTAATCTCTCCAGTATTTCTGGAGGCTGAACACCAGGAGGCGAGTCCTTTGATGCATCAAGATTCAGCCACTCCTAAAACACATAGACACATACATACACTCAATAGGATTTAAAGGGAAATGCCACTGAGTATTTCAAATTTGCATGCAGTTACATTGTTCAAAGCTCAGCTCCATTCTATAGAAACTGTTTACAGTGGTGGTAAATGGAACCAGACATCTGAAGAGGCAAAAAACTACTTCACAGAAAGTTATTACATGAAACGGTTAAAGATATGCTACCTGATGCCCAAGACATTGTTTAAGGATATTATTGAGAAACTGTTGATCTGTATTTTTTAAACCCATTTATAGTGGTGAGAAAAATGTGAGGGGAAAAGAAGTACCAGAGAAACTGTAAGTTATTTCACCAACATCATCATGAGATATGAAACTCAGAAGACACATGATGGTTCAGTGCTGGGTTTGGATAGTAAATAAAATGTTTATATCTATGAAGTTCACATCTTGACACATGGTTACATTCAACACCACTGTGATGAGTCAGTAAGTGTCCCTACAGTGAACCATTTCACATCAGACCACTCTGAATTACTTGTGTTCACATCTTAGGCCTCGTCCACACGGACGTCTGAATCAGACATTTTTAGGGTGTTCGTGGCGCCAGGTCGACCGTTTTTCTGCTCATTGGAGCACATCGCAGCGCCCACACGGGCGTTCAGCCCTGACGCTCGGTCGGCTGCATGTTCATGTGGCATCAAAAGAACGTTGCATGTCTTCTTGGCGTCAATTTCTGCCAAAATCCTCTCCTGCCTACGGCGCCGTATGAGGAGGATTTTTTAAACAATAATGTTGATTGCAAGTTTTAGCAAAGAATAAAACTTTGTTTTCAATGTAGAACTACAATGTTTTCAATGTAGAACTACAATATTTTCAATGTAGAACTACAAATCAAGATGTCCGACATGTAAACAATCTGGAGAGAATAATTACTGCCCCCACAGGTGAATACACGAAACTACACATCGGGCTGCAGGCTG
>JBBIGA010115514.1:0-10488 GCA_037576975.1 Alestes dentex | reverse complement strand
AGTTTATTCTGATGTTCACTTGTGTTTTTGCTGGCAGAAAGAAACCCACTGCTGATATAAACAGATTCAAACAATTTCCATAGGTGCCTAAGACTTTTGCACAGTATTGTATATATAATGAACAGAGACTCACTTGCTGTTGCAGCCTCGCAGACGAAGGTGATGAGTTTCTCTTCAATCTTCCTGAAAGCATCCAGGTCGTCCACGAAGAACACGTGCCTCTCGCTGGGTTTGCTGGCGATGCTCACCAACTCCCCGTAATCAGCGTCAGCAAAACCAATCGCAAACACGATGTAGCCTGTACACACAGTTTAAATATCTCCTTTAAATCCAGTGCTTTCTCAAGCATTCTTCTAGTTTTCAGTTTTCTAAGTAGATTTTGCCGATGTTTGTGAATTACACGTTTCTAAAGTACACCGAAATAACGTTTAAAATTTGTATTTTGAATTTCATTATCATTGCTCTTTTTTAAACTTGGGTTTGCACTCAGGGAGAACCTCATTTTCAGTGTAGCAAAGTACTAAAGGAGACAAAACAGGGTGATACAATTAGGTGAACGTAATTAGACAGTAAAATTTTAAAGATCAGAGAAATGAGTGAGCTGAGCTCTAGTGTGTCCCATATTCCAGCTCACTGGCGCCCCCTATTTAAAAGAAGATTTTAAAGCTCGGCGGGTCTGCAGTGTAATAAAATCTCTTGAGTGGGTTTGATGGAGTCCATTATTAACAGCATGACAGTGATATGCGGCAGCATGTGGCCGATGAGAGACTTATAAATAAAAAGCAGGCACTGAGTTCCCCTTCGAACAGATTGAAAGGGCCATCCAGCTCTATCGTAAAGAGCGCAGTGATGAGTCCTGCACAGGCCTGCTGTAATGAACTGAGCCCAGAGTGGTAATCAGAGTCCAGGGCCTTAAGAGTGCCAGCTGAGGCAGCACATCGCTGTAATCAAGGACACACAGGAAACTTGCCTCCACAGTCATTTTCCTGCTGTGCACAGGGAGGCAAGCATTGTTTCCGCAGAACAAGTTTCAGTCTCAGTAAGCTAGGCTGAAGTGGTATTTAAAAGTAAGTTTCTCATCTGGCCACATGCCAGTGTACTTGCATTCTGTGATCTTTTCAATACTTTAGTACCCTCAAAAATAAAAACAATAAACACACATGTGAGTTTGATTTGTGTTTAAAACCAGTTTATGCCTTTTTAATGCAACTTGCAGGGCATCAAAGTAGCTTCGCAATTTACAAAGATTGTAACACTGTAAAAAACTATCATCAGCAAGTTGCTGCACTTTGCATTCTGTAACAACTGGTCCAATGTCCTTTATATACATTGAAAATAAAAGTGGATCTAAAATTGAGCCTTGTGGGACACATTTAGCTATGAAATCTATAACTAAACTCAGATTTATAGCTCCTGAAGGCCACATGCTGTCATTTGTCAGAGAGGTAGCTCCGAAACCATGCAACAGCTTTAAGGTCAAAGCCAAACCTACATTGTCCTTTCAGCAGCAGGGGGTGAACAATTTAAAACCAGGGCAGGGGCTGTGATAGTGCTCTGTTTTTCCTGAAGCTGGAAGGCTGAGTGCTCAGGACAGAGTTTACTTGATTTCTGTTGTTTGTTCACTAAGAGTTCCAGCATTTTTGCCAGACATGAGAGCTTCAAGACTGTTCAGGTCAGATGTCTCACCTCCTTTATGTTCTGAGGTTTACGATGATTGTGTTCCGGACACTGGGAATTGAGCTTGTTAATATAGATTTAAGACATATGCTATGTTATCTGATAAGATCAGGCCAAAGATAAACAGTTCATATAAAGGACGGATGGATAGATGGATGGATGGATGGACGATTGATGGATGAATAGATGGATGGATGGATGATTGGTTAATTGGATGCATAGATGGATGGATGTTTGGATGGATGGATGGATGGATGGTTAGATGGATACAGGAATGGATGGATGGATGGATGGATGGATGGTTGGAAGGTTGGATGGACAGATGGATGGATGGACAAATGGATGGATGAAAGGATGACTGATGGGTGGATGATTAGATGGATGGATGGATGGATGGATGGATGGATGGATGATGGATTGATGGATGGAAGGATGGATGGATGGATGGATAGATGAAAGGATGGATTATTAGATGGGTGGATGATAAGGGACACATTTCTTAAGAAAGGGGTCCAGATTGTCTTCTCTGGTTTATTCTCTAGGGTTAACAGTTTAAAGTGAGAGAAATGGTGTAAGGTCAAACAATGTTAATGGCATATAAAAACACACTTCTCACAAACAAAAAAGGATGCTCCCACAGATTTTCTATCTAATCCATGACCAACGTCAGCAAAATGCTTGTTAAAATTTCAGACCATCTCTTTTTGGACCAGTTATCAGATGATCATTTGTGGCATCATAAGGAGGAGTAGAGGAACGAAGAGTTCACCACTTTCCAGAACTTAACTGGATTTGAGTATGAGCTGGATTTCAGGTGTAGGTATTAGTCTGAACACGAGATGTGCTTTTGTTTCTGAGCTGTCTAAAATGAGCCAATGAGATTCATCTCCTGTTTGTCTACCATGCTTTGTTTCTTGTCTTAAGAAACAAAAGGATTTTTTTTTTTGGAAAACCAGGGGTTTGATCTCTTCTTAATCCTGTAGTTCTAACAATGTGTGTGGGTGTTGACTACAGAAAGAAAGGCTGAGTCAGTATAGTGAAAAAGAATGATGAGTATTACTAAAAGCAAGGACATATAAAAGACCTGTTCATTAAAACACTTCAAATTTCTTCAATTTTTTACATCTTTCCTAACGTTACTAATGCAGGCAATTGGGCAGTGATCACTAAAACCAAGATCAAAGACACTCCATGCAATATTTTCGTCCATCCTACTGGATAAAATTAGGTAAATCAAGCAGCCCTTCCGTCTTACCATACTTAATTGCTCAGATCGCAGCAAAGGGAGCAGAGGGAGGTCTGTAAATCCCCATTATAGTAGTTGGAGTGTTTTGCCCTGAAATTATTTTCAAAGATCAAAACAGCTCTCCACACTGAGATCAAGGACCGTGGCCACAAAACGTGACTTTGCATATATTGCTACACCACCTCCATCACTTACATGTTTTCTGAACCAAGTTTCAGTTAGAACTTAGATTTCAGTTAGATTTTGCGGCTCTGTTTGCAAAATCTAAATTTTCAGCTGGTCTAATTTTGGAGCAGACTTCTAGTTTTTAAATTAATTAAGCTTAAACTATTCCTGTTTTTCAAAAACAAGATGGTCCCAAATGCAGTTCATCATAGATTCAGCTGTTAAAGCCCTTGAGATGCCGAATGGTTGTGTTTTTGGAGTTTATAAGTGTGCCTAGTATTAATAATGGAATAATGGAATGCTGAAACAGTCATTACTGGATTGCAGTGGTCACTTTGCATTAAAAACAGAGTAAAGCATATTGTCCCCAAGGACTTGTGAACCTACGCTGCTTGGATAAATCCCATCCAAGCAAACAAACAAACAGATAGATAGATAGGTAGATAGATAGCCAGACAGATGGACAGACAGATTTTAAAGCTTGCAGCAGAGTTTAAAGCTGTCAATAAAAAACATTTCTGTAGACAGGCAGGTTTTTTCCAGATCCAGCTATGAAGAATTAAAGTATGCCTAAAATGCCCTAAAAACACGAACACACAAAGTCCCGTTTCAACAATTCCCTAATGTCATTGTAACCCAATGTATAATTGCATTTCAAGCTGAAGGATGCTCGTCTAAGAGGCTGTAATTTCTAATAACTGAATCATCAATTATGTGTGTGTGTGGGGTGAGGGGGGTTGCCACTGTATTTTCAGCAGTGAAGAATTTACAGGGGGTCCTCAAGTTACAACACAGATCCATTCCTTTAACAGTGATGTAACCCGAATTTTGGGTTAGTTAGTCAAAGCACACCCTAGCCTAGGTCACTTACCGATCCTAACACAGTTGTATAATCATAATGTAGAACACAAAAACACAACTAAGCCACAAATGTAGACTGTACTGTACTACAGTCTGTACGCCAACTCCCTCACTCATATGCCGCGTTACTGCGTATTCTGCGTATACTGCGTATTCTTCCGCCACGCACAACCAAACCAGTTATGGGAGTGAGCGTCGTAAACTCGAAATTCTGATGTGCACATGAATAAAACACCTGTAAGCTTCTAAGGAGCCTAACTGCAAGACAGTTTAGCTACTTATAAAGACCCACATATTGCCAATGCAGTCACACAAGACTACTAGCTATTCTTGCCACAATACTACCCATCAAACTACTCCTCAAGTCAGTTTCATACACTGTAAGACTGGGACTTTGAATTCACATTCAAGCGTCTGATGACCCACCTCTTCAAGCAGCACTTTGGTGACTAACCTCTCGTTTCTGCTTGCTTATTTCTCAAAAAAACAAACAAACAAACAAAAAATCCCCATCCCTTCCTTCCTTTTGTCTTAACTTCTGACTTTTCTTTGACTGGTGTTGTTTAGGTGTACCTAGCGTGTAGTAACTTGGTTGAATAGTGGACGGTGATTTAAGTACAGCTTTACAGGTTGAAAAACAGACGTGGACTTGAGCACTGATGTACGTCGCTCTGGATAAGAGCGTCAGCTAAATGCCGTAAACGTAAACATAACGAAATATGTTGCACATACACCACTCGCAAAAAG
The DNA here is from genome assembly GCA_037576975.1 of Alestes dentex. NCBI lineage: Eukaryota > Metazoa > Chordata > Actinopteri > Characiformes > Alestidae > Alestes > Alestes dentex. Next base: position 5,792 of record JBBIGA010115514.1, on the reverse strand, counting down.
TTAGGGATATTTGGCTTTTGGGTGAAATTTATGGAAAACATAAAAAGTTCACACTACAGTGACATTATATCATGAAAGTAGCGCATTTAAGTAGAAGCATGCGATGGTGAGTTCCTCATCTCAAACAATTTATTGAAACAAAAGCCAACAACAGTGGTGAGTACACCACAACAAAAAATGTTTTCAATGTTTCAGTAACACATCATGTGCCCTTGAACATCAATTACAGCTTGACAAAAGCATCTCATGCTGCTCACAAGTCGACTTATTGGCTGTTGAGAGGCATCCCACTCTTCTTGAAGGGCCCTCAGGTCAGTGAGGTTCTGGGGTACAGAGTTACAAGCCTCTACACGGGGACTCAGCTGATCCCTTAGGTTTTCTATGGGATTCAGGTCTGGAGAAAGTGCAGTCACTCCATTCGAGGTGCCCCAGTCTCCAGCAGCCCTTCCCTAATGATGCAACCTCGATGAGCTGGAGCATTGTCGTCCATGAAGATGAAATTAGGCCTGTGTTGTTCATGTAGGGGCAAAATGACTGGATTAATGATGTTACTCAGGTAGTCTGGGCATGTCACTGTACCATTCACAGTGTAGGGCAGTTCTGTATTGACAAGACACGCCTGCCACACTAACACCACCACCACCAACTCACACAAACACACACACACACACACACACACACACACACAACGTGAATCGACTTTCATCAGAGAACAGTACTGAGGCCCACTGGTCCCTCTTCCAGCGTAAATGCTCCCTGTGCCTGGTCAGGTACCCTTGCAGGTGGTCTAGCACACGGACCACGCTGATGTAAACAGTTTCAAATGCTCTGACATGACACTTGCGTGCCTCTCACCTCCCTTAAATGTGCCTGATGTTGAGTGGCATTCATCATCTGGTTCACAATGAAGCGGTCATCAGTGTGGGATGTGGCCAAAGGACGTCCACTTCTATGCCTTTCTATGACTCTTCCAGTCTCTCTATATCTCTGTTGAACCTGCTGATGACACTCTGTGACACTCTAAGCTCAGTGGCCCCTTCCGTCTGATAATATCCTGTTTTAAGCCTTTAAGGCGAGGGAATGTTGATCAAATGTTAGGTGTCGTCTTGGTCTCATGACATCAAAATGTGAACAGCATGATGAGGAGGACTGTTTAAATACTAATTCTGACTGAACCAGGGAATGTATTGGTTGATTCATGGATCAAGCACCTGTGGTGAATTTTGCCGTTAAGCTCCTTGTCAGAGAATAGCAAGTTGTGTAAAAAGTACTGAAACGTTGAACAGTTGGACATGTGCATTCAAATGTTTAGGGAAGGCCACATTAAGTTAACCTGTAAAGGTTTTATCGCATTTTTGTTTCATCCTGACATTTCACCCAAAAGCCATATATCCCTTTTTGTGAGTAGTGTAAATACAATTGCATGTATTGCATTGTTATGCGAACTACCCGTAGTCAAATTATATGCTTTGCTGATTTTTCTAACGGTCACGTCCGGTCTGTACCACGGGAAGCTGCGGATTTCTGTGCTCATAATCTTTATTGACAAAAAGGCAAACACAAACAAACTCCAAACATACACGACAGGCACAAACCAAGGTAAATGTGAGGGTGGATCAACAAACACAAACTCCGCTCAGGGACTCTTTATACATAAAGTGCACCACACAGACACCATTATTACTTAATCTCCGGCTGGCTGAGAACCCTTACAGCTGATCCGGACATATTAGAACAAGTGAAATATAAAATATACCACAACTCTTGCACAGGCCATGTTTATGTTTTTTTTTTTTTCAATTTCTCAAATAAGTTTTGTTATTTGAGCTAATGTGTATCTATCTATAGCTTAGTAACAAGAGACATGGCCTGCACTGTGGTACAGATTCAGTGATCTCTGATGTATTGTGGGAGATTCTGGTGTCCTCCCCATCACTCTGGAATTCCATTTGACCATTTGGATAAGAGGAAAAAAGCCAACAAACATAAAAATGTCCTAAAACACAGTTAGGGGTCACGGCCACAGAGACAGACAAGTTACCCACCCTCCATCTGGATCTCCTGGGAGATTTTGTTGACATCGTCTTGGGAACGGCCATCTGTCAGGACCACCAGCACTTTGGGCACGCCCCTCCTGCTTCCTCCTGACACCGTGAAGATAGCGTCTTTCACATGCTGCATGGCTCGTCCTGCAGGTCAGTGGCCAGAGGTCAGTGGTCACTCAACTACAAAGAGTTTCACAAAGCCTGAGGGGTTTTTTACAGCAACACTTTGCCAAAGGTCCGTGTTCATAAAACTCTCACATAAGTCTTTCATAACAACCAATATAAACCTATTATGGGCCCTTACAATGGACTTTTATAAGAGCTCTTGAGGTTACATGACCTTAATCATGGACAAATGTATTTTTTACAACACGAGGTCAGTTGGAATAAGCCTTTATAAAAGTACAGAATGTATGGGCACAATTTCCCACAGAAGCACTTCAAAATCTTGTGGAAAGTCTTCCAAGAATGGAAGAATGGAAGCTGTTATAGTCTAAGTATTTGAATGAAATGTCATTAAAGTTCCTGTTGGCATCTACTTTTGTCCAGGTAGTGCATGTAGGTTTGAGTCAGTTGCCAGTGTGTCATGCTGCCTGTTCACATGCTCTTCATTAACAACTTCTCTCAAAGACAACAGGAGATATGTTTACAATTAAAATCTGTCTTTGCTAACCCTACTCACAAGGTAAACCAAGTCCAGACTGGTTTCATTCTTTTCCAAATAAAAACATCTAATCTATGGATTCTTTTTAAGTTTCCATCAAAAAGACAGCAATATAAAGCAATTATGATATGAAAACTCAGCATTTACACATGAAAGAGTAGTCACACACTGTAGGATGTCACTATAAAGTGCAGAAGAGTCAGGCCTGCCTGTTTTAGTGTTTCCCCCTTTGTATGAAATCCTCTGAATGGCGTCCAGCAGACCCTCCTTGGTGTTGTACGAGTTCAGTTTAAACTCAGTGCGGGCGTCGTCACTGAACTGGGCGATGGCCACCTGCCAGGGACAGGCCGAGAAAAGAAAGTGACGCTTAAGGAAACGATATTTCCCAGTAATGAGCTGAGGAAGAGCTTTTATTCCGACACTGCAAAATGAATGACTTACATAAAGGCCATTTTTGACCAGAAGTTAAACAAATGAAAGGCATGTCCTCTCAAATCTACAATTCTGTATAAAGAAAAACCAGAAAAAATGAAATAAATCATAACCAAAACTAGATAAACAATTTCCTCCGGGATAAATAAAGTTTTCTGATTCTGTGATTTAATGCACAGTGGAACTGAACAGCGTTGAAGCAGTGACTCTCCCACTGGCCCAGGGTTTATTTACCTGTTATCTTATATGTACTTTGGATTCTTTTTTTTTGACATTATTGACATTGTGTGACAAGATTTTGATTTAGTTACATTGCACAAGGGAAACATTGATATTTACACCAATCAGCAAAAACATTAAAATCACAGGTGATGTGAACAACACTGATCATCTCATTCCATCTATAAGGGTGGGATAGATCAGGCAGCGAGTGAACAGTAAGTTGATGTGTTGAAGGCAGCTGAAATGGGCAGACGTAAGGATCGGAACAACTGGGACAATCTCTTCTTCAGGTTCTTCAGGGACCTCTCATTCCAACTGACTGTTCACTTGCTGTCTAATTTATCCCACCCTTTAATAGGTGCCGTTGTAACAAGATAATCAATGTCATTCACTTCACCTGTGGTTTCAAGGTAATGTTTAATAATTGGTATCTTGAATACGGGTTTGTGCCGTATAAATAAAATTATTATTATTATTATTATTATTATTATTATTATTATTATTATTATTATTATTAGTGGCAGTAGTAGTAGTAGTAGTAGCAGTGGTAGTAGAAGCAGTAGTATTAAATAATTACTAGCATTACTAGTAATAGTAGTAGTAATAGTATAATAGTACTATTAGTACTACTGATTGAAGATTCTCTCAGTAATACCAATATACCTGGTATATGTTTTGAATAAAACTGTTATGACATTATCTCTCACAGTCTGGTAAAAACAGAACACACTCAAGCTTTTAAAGAACTGGTAATCTGGCACACTAGGTGGCGATATGCCCCTTTTACTAAGCAGAGACAGGTAGTGAGAAGAAGTTTAGCTGTTCACTCACAACAGCAAAAACCAGCATAACAGAGGAGAGAACGGGTTTCATTCTCTGCAGTATGAAACTAGTTCAGCTTTCTGAAATCACATGTAACCCAGAGCAACCATAATAAGTGTTTTCTTTTTCTTCAGAGTTCAAAATGCAAGCCAGAGAATTAGGAAATGCATGTATGATACAGATGTTGTACATGTTTTAATGAGATTTTTGATCATAATCTAGCCCAGCTCTAGACTGACCTGTGTCCCGCCTGGGCCGATTTCATCCAGCGATCCAGCCGTGCTGTACAGGAACCGAATGATTTTAACAAAGTTGTCATCACCAATACTCCACGATCCATCAACCAAAAACACCAGATCAGCTTTCGCTGCCCTGCACACTGAGAGAGGGAGAGAGTGAGAGAAATAGACAGAGTGACAAATACAGAGAGAGGGAGAGAGAGAGATGGAGAAATAGATAAAGAGAAATATAGAGAGAAAGAGAGAGAGAGAGACAGAGAGAGAAGATAGAGAGAGAGAGAGAGAAAAGAAGAGAGTGAGAAATAGAGAGAGAAATAAACAGAGAGAAATAGAGAGATATAGACAGAGAGAAAGAGAGACAGAAATAGTGAGTGAGAAATAGAGAAATAAAGTGAAATATAGAGAGAGCGAGGAAGAAATAGAGAGAGAAATGAGGGCCAAAGAGAGAGACTGAGTAAGTTTTACTGATCACAAAGTAACTGAAAGAACCGAGGAGAACTGTACGGGTTCTTCCAGGGTTCTTTCGTAAATGCAGCCGTTATATACAGACCTATGGCACCTCAGTGAACGAAGAATAACAAAGAATAAGGCTGAAGTCCGGGCGACTTTTTGGTAATGAGCAATAACACGGTTCAGTGGCGGCCATATTAGTATTGAATCCCACCTAACATCTAATACCGAACTAGACTGGAGGAGAGGTTGGCCTGAAGCGTTCAGTGAACACTGTGATCTCTGGGGTCTCCAACACAGGTAAATCAGTGTCACTCTGAATCCAACCATCTTCCGATTATTTAGTAAAACATTTGATTAAACATGCAATACAGTTAAAAAGCAACATTTTCATTCTAGAACATTTCTCGTTTCTGCCCATTTTACCGCCATAGAGTTGTTGGCAGTCCTCGCCGCACCTGGTGTGAACTCAGGGTACGAGTTAAAATAACAGACCATTCAGTTTCACAGAAAAGGACTTCACTGAAAGCCTTTATTACACAGTCTGACCAACAAAAAAAGATTTTATAACACCCAAGCACTCAAATGGAACTCTCTCTCTCTCTCTGTCTCACTCGGCCTCTGTCTCTCTCTCTCACTCACTTTGTCTCTCTGTCTCTCGCTCTATCACTCACTCTCTCTGTCTCTATCTCTCTCCTCTCTCTTTCTTCCTGTGTCTCACTCTGCCTCTCTCTCTCTCTCTCTCACTCTCTATCTCTCTTTCTCTCTAACTATTGCTCTCTCCCTGTCTTTCTCTCTCTCTAACTCAGCCTCTCCAATGCTGGCTTTCTCTCTCTCTGACTAACTCTGCCTCTATCTCTCTCTCTCTCTCTCTCTCTCTCTCTCTCTCTCTCTCCCCCCCTCCCTCCCTGTCTGCCT